>JANTPZ010095798.1:0-20960 GCA_025593235.1 Vachellia pachyceras | reverse complement strand
CCCACGACCATTTCTGGACAGAACCCACGACACCGCCGACGAAAAACCCAAATACCCATGATGCATCCATCTCCTGGAACTGGTATAGAAGCGTCCATCTCCTTCGTTCACAACCAAAAACCCACGCCGCCGCCGACCACAACAATGCCGCGCCCGACGACACCGTCTCCCTCATAACCCATGACGCCAAAAACCCGTGACGCCGTCTCTTCACCCACGATGATGACTCCTAACGCGATGCCGCCCCCGACGACGCCGTCTCCGTCATCATCCACAACGCCAAAAACCCATGACGCCGTCTCCTCCGTTTCAGTTTCCGGTGAGGGTGGAGGGTGAGTACTGTAGCTCTACAGAATGTTTTGTTTTGGTAAGGGTATATTAGTATTTTTCATTATAAATATAAACATTAAATTAAAATAATCCTTCACTCCTTTCAACATACTAAGTATACTTTTAATCTTACTTTCACTTTCACTTTTAATTCGATCAAAATTAATTTCGCGTACGAAACAAGACATGAAGTCGCAAAGCCAAAAGGGTTCCTTCTCGGCCATGTGTTTCCCATTCCATATGGGCTGCCTGCTCCGCGTTTCGATTATGAGGTCACGTGATACGTCACCGTTTCACGCCCATTAAATTAAACTGGGTTATGGTTATATGCTTGTAGTTATCTAATATTTTGGCCAACAAGAAACAGTACTGCCTAACACCATCTCATCTGGGCACGTGGAGTGTTGAAAGGGGATGAGAATTTGGAATCCAACGAATAAAAGAAATGGGTTCTGGACACACATTTGATCTGGCAGAAAAATTGAATCGAATCATAATCTGATTTTTTTTTTGTTTGATGCGGATGACTTAAATATGAGAATAGGAAGTCAAGATATTAAAGAGCCCGTTGTGTTTATGTCTGAACTAATGAGAGCTTTCATTGTCACTGGTACGTAGTTCTTTCATCAATTCATTGCATTAAAAAAAGGGGGAAATCCCAGTAAAATGCCGTGGTCTTGTTTAGGAAACTTTTTACAAATGGTATACATAAATTAAAATAAAAAAATCTTGAAATCGGTAAAAAGTATTCTAAAATTCGTAAAAAACACATCGAAATCCGTAAATTCTTCTTGAATTCCATAAATTCTTTTCAGAAATTGTAAATTTCTTTCTCTCAACGGATTCCTAAACATACACTGTGTGCGTTTAGGAATTCCATTGAGAGAAAGAATTTTACAGATTTCAAGATATTTTACGGATTTCAATATACTTTTTATAGATTTCAAGATATTTTTTACGTATTTCAAGAGATTTTTTATTTTGACTCATGTACCCGTCAGAGTGAGTGATTCCCAAACAAGCACACTCTTTCAACGCTTGAAACCTAAATAAATTTCATATCAACACGAGGCAAATTGAGATTTTAGAATTTTGTGATTTTACCTCTCTGCCCCTCATCCACATCACTCTTCATTTTGCTTGTTTTGTATTTTTAGTCATGACATTCAAACTTAGGGCGTGTTTGGATCTCATTTTTAAAATAGTTTTTACAAATTTTTAGACAAAACCTAGGTTATTAAAAGTGATTTATGTTTGGAAAGTTATTAGTTTTTACATATTCCGAGACAAAAAGTAGGTAAAAAAGGAGAAAGAGAAAGAATGAAAAGTATGAAAGAAGAAAGAGAAGAAAGAAAAAGTAGGAAAGATGAAAGAAAAATAAAGAAAAATGTAGGAAAGAGGAAAAAGTAAGAAAAAGAGAAAAAAGTAAGAAAGAGAAACCTAGATTTCAAATCGAGGTTTTGTAACCAAAATAGCTTTTTAGAAAAAAATTTGTACTTGAACAAAACCTAGATTTTGGGCCAACACTTATATTTTGAAACTAAACCTAGGTTTCAGGAACTGATGCCAAACAAGCTCTTAGTCTGTCTAACCAAATTATATCACAAATATTTCTTCTTAACAAATAAGTTAAAAGTTTTAAATATATACAAATTGGTCAGTACATGATAAACACGATAAATAGTTTCTCAATATTTTCTCCTTGAATTTCTACCGGACTATCTAAGAATCCATTTGGATTAAAGAATTGATGGGAATAGAAAGGAATGGAAGAGAATGGAAAAGAAGAGTAGGAAATTTTTTTGGTATGCATTGGAGTAGAAAATAATTTGATAGTAAAATTGATGTTTGGTTGAGTTAAAGTGGTAAAAAAAGAGGTAGAAAAATGTTTAAAATGACCATGTTATCCTTTTTAACAAAATATAAAAAATTATATTTCAAAATATATATTTAAAAAAGAAAATTATGTGCTAAATGATATACATATATATTTTAATGAAATTTAAATAACTTCATATATAACCATGAATTACTCATGACGTTCATATAATCAAAGAAATCGAAAGGCATATAATTTTATATCTTTAACTATATGCATCATAATTATTTAAAATTTAAATAACTCTAGTTTTAGGCATTTGCTAACGATGACTTGCATTTATCTAAAGTTCCCAAAATTTTAAACATTTTATACATCTTTGGCAGATTTGTAGATTATGTTTAAAATGGTTTTATACATCTTTTCTCTATCAGCCATTGAAAAGTTCTTGTTTATAAAATTCAGAGAACAAGACCGGCATGTCACGATCCGACATTTTTCGTGAGGTTGCGAGACTCCGGAATGATCCAGAACTCTCCAGAGGACTACCGAACAACCCCGAGAGTGCTAGAGAATGCAAGGACATTCTAGAGAAGTCTGTACATCTCTAGCCTCAATATTTTAATATTTACTACTATATTTTTCCATGTAAATATCTAGATATTTGTAAAGAGAATTCTAGAGAACGAATTGTAACCGTAGGATCGATTCGATCCCAACCGTCCATTAAGGAGGTGGGAATAGTAAGGAGGTGGAAGTTTGCCTATAAATACCTCTCCCCTCCTCATTTGTAAACCATCTTCGAGTTCTTTCAAATCCTCAAGTTCTTAATTAATACGATTTTCGCATTCTCGAAGTTCTCAAGTTCTTCCCTGCCTCAAGCTTTATCTTCTCCTTAATTTAGCCAAGCATCCTCCTTTCATCCAAGATAGGCTTACTTAGCAACTTCCAAAAGTTGTCTAAGTGCCGCGCGGGTCGAAAGATTAGCCCCGTGACAGGCAGCTTCAATACTCCGTCACCGTCTTCCATGTGAGAAAGCATCCGCTTTTTCTTTCTTTACTTCAAGACCGGCTGCTTCAATACTAAAATAAGATCTGAGTGCCAAAGGAGCTTGGCACAGATGGTAAGGAACGGATCCAACTCCCACAAGGAGGTGGGTTCGATTCCCTCTGCCGTCGTGAGGACTCCTTTGGTAGGCGATTTCGTAAGTCCCTTGTAAGTGCTCAAAGAGCCCTGGGGCCAGGCCCTGGCCTTGGTGGGGGACCGGTGCCGAACCCACCTAAACTTTTATGTACCAAAAAAAAAAAAAAAGATCTGAGTTTTGATGACCACACCTACCTTTCTTTTTCTCTGCTATTGTTCTTTGCTCTTCTTGTCTTCATGGTGGCAATTTTCATTTCTGGTGAGCGCTGTCCTTGCTCATCCTCAAATCTTCGTATCCATGTTCCTCTACTGTCTTCTCCAGTTTGAGCGATTTGGAGGGATCCTACAGTTTCAGCGGAGGGGTAGTTTGTCTTCTAGATTTTCCACCATAGATGGAAAATCAATTCCTACCAAAATCGATGGGAAGAGGTTTTCCCATAAATAAAGGGAAAACAGCCGCCGGAAAATTTGCGAACCAAACACGCGCACATAATGAAAAATTTAAATTTTCCTTTTTCTGAGTTAATTTTCCACAACCCAAACGGGCCATAAGTTAATACTATTTTTGAGACTGGAAAAATAATAATACTTAAATATAATACTGTTATGGAGAAAATAGTGTTAACCTTAAAGATTTTGCTTCCATCCTCGTTACTTAGAAATACTTGCAAACATTTATAACCAAACATGTAATTTTATTTTGGGAATCACATGGAGTGCAAAAGCTTAAGCATAGAAAAAAAACGAAAAGATCTGATTCCAGCCAAGACCTCCTTACATCCAGCTATTTGAACATCTAAGCGACACCCTCGGTGAGAAAAGAGCAAGGCCAACCCGTGCTACATTAACAATCTATTTACATACACTGTACAACCATCCGGTTTTTTTTTTCAGTTAATTATTAGGCTACGAGTAAAGGGGCCAAAGGGGAAAAATATTACAATACTGTAATTAGATCCCACTCTAAAGAATCTTGGTGAGAAAATGGATCCCAGGCCAACACACGAGATGTCACGTCAGCGAGTAATCCACTTTGACCACATATGCTAGTGATGGAGAAAGTGTAATTAAAAACCCCAGCCAAAAGCAATCGAGATAGTGGTATAGTGGTGTCAGCCTGTCAGTTGGTCGGTCAAAATGCTTTACAGAGGTTGTTAGCCTTCATGTTAGATGATCCTTGCTGATCCATTGGGCCAGTTGGTCCACACAACCTGCTTCTCTTGGGTTCGGATATCCTCACATGTGAAATTGCAGTTGCCAGCACGTCAATCAACACACCATCGTCCTCATCTTCTGAATTGCTGCTCTCCGAGGATGAAGGCGGGCTTGAAATTTCACGATGGGAACCATCGTCTGCCTTGTTTCCTCCTGACCCATGTCCAGGTGCAACGAACTGGCGGCAAGTGGCTCCTATTTGATGCTTCAACCTTGTTCTGATGGGCAGTTTTTCTAAAGTAGGTTCTGTGTAGAATAGTATCCATGGATGCCCTGAAATTAAATCACGCAATGTCAGCTTACATGTAAGACAAAGTGAGACGTCCACAATCAAACAGTTTTCAAAGGTTTTAGCCTTGATTTTCTTTTGTCCTCTTATTCCAAAACACCATCCATGATGAAATATATCAAAGGAATCACGGAGTTAAGCACAAATACATGTGTCAAGTGAGTAGCAGCGTCACTATTATCAGAGACGACAAAAATATTTTTAACTGAGAAGAGAAAAGAGTGGGGGAAAGGACATCAATAACTAACCACAACAGCCCGTCAAAACAGCTAAATCCTTGAGCTAAGAATCCTTTGACTACAGATAATATTCTAGAGAACTCAGATTTTTTTAAAAAAATCTATCACTTTTATTACTTGAATATATGGATCAATTAGTATGAAAACTATTTCATAAAAAATATTATGAAAACTAGACCCAATTTTTAGTGTACTGCATAAAATACGAGAAATGAGAATCAGAACTTGTAAATAACGCAGATACCTGCTCTATTATGTTTTATATTTTATATTAATAAACTGATTATGATTATATTGATATAAACACAGTCAATTGTTAGTACATGCATTATTAAAGAACACAGATGATGCGAAAAATCTAAGACATAGAAGTGTACTAATATTATTGTGAACTTACTAAGTACTTCATCAGCAGTTATCCTTGTTTGAACATCCCTTGTCAGCATCCTCCCAACAAGATCTCGGGCAGGCTTAGATATCAAATCCCACATACCCTTTTGGTAATCCAGTTTGACATTCTTAATAGCCTGGAAGATTGCTTCCAACGAATCTCCATGAAATGGAAGAAAGCCAACTAACAGAGTATGCAGTAGAACTCCAGCACTCCATACATCCACCTTCTCAGAATAGCTTCCCAGCAATACCTCCGGAGCAACATATGCAGGGCTTCCAGCCAAACCACGCAAGTTCTGACCTGAAATTTAAATATTTAATTAATTAACTAATGAGGCATAACCAATGTTTTGGAAAGATAACAGAGTTGTGTGTCAACAAAGAAAAAATGCCATTGATTCTGTAGTTTGATATTTCCAGATGTCTAAACATAGAATTCAGATAAAATGGATCTCGTCGGATAAAGCAGGGTAAAGTGAAGAAACTACTTGTCCAATAATTAATTCTCGCTGACCACACCCTATAGGGATCATCGAATCAATAGCAATAAGTCCTGTTTGAAGAGGCTCATTGCCACATAATTTAAGGGCGAACCTTTGACTCTAACCAACTTGGATTTCCCATAGACAGATCAGCTTATGAATCTTGTCATTAGTAAACCAGCATTGTAAGAACGCCAGGAATTATGCATTATGATTGTGGGTAAACAAAATATGTAAACCAGCATTGTAAGAACGGCGGGAATCATGCCTTATGATTGTAAGTAAACAGTACGTGTAAATGGGAAACAATTTCTCGGCAATACAGGTTTTGCATATTACCATTAGATATTCTCATGGCCAGCCCAAAATCTGCAAGCTTTATTTTTCCTGATGCTGTTAGCAGGATATTTTCAGGTTTTACATCTCTGTGCACAACTCCCATATCATGACAATACTTAATGACTAACATCACTTCCTTAATTGCATTAGCAGCCCTTTGCTCTCTAAAAGGGCCCTCCTTAACCATCCTATCAATCAATCGCCCTCCAGAACACAACTCCATTACAAGATGGAAGCAGTCAGCTTCTTCATACACCGCCTGCAGCGTCACAACCCCTGGATGTCCAGATAAGTGTTGCATTATCTCCACTTCTCGATGAACTGTCTCCTCTCCCTTCCTCAGGGTCTTACATGCATATTGTGCTCCACTAAGCCTGGACCGACACAAAGATACAGATCCAAATTTGCCTTGTCCAATTGTTTCACCAAAAACATAATCATCCTCTATCTTTTTCTTCCTGCCCATTTGGGTAGCAACATCAATGCAACCAATCTTCCTCTTAAGACCTCTTCCAGGCGTGGCCAAAGATGATGTTCCACAAGGTGGAGCAGTGGCAAATCCTGCAAGCCTTTTATTACAGGAAGCAACCGGCTCTGCATCAGCATCCTCTATACACCTCTTCTTCAACCTGGAACAATCTTCGAGCGAGTAATGAGACTTCAAATTTGATGACAGCGATCCATGGTTCCCATGATGTGCAGTCAAAATTTCGGGAAGATATGAGGGTGCATCTGTCTCGCTTCCTTTCCTTTTCTTCCTCATAAACATCTGTTCTTGGATGATAGGAAGTTGTCCTATTTTGCCCAAAATGAGTTCGCAAAGTCGACTCTATAGTGAAATGCGTGCAGATCAGCTCGTCCAATGCCTTCTGATAAATTCACACCTACTGATAGATTGCCCAGAATCAGCACAAACCAAAGGAGAAAAGCAAAACAGATATATGAAACTCCCTACGCCTTTATCACAACTGAGAAAGCAAAACAAAACCAGAATTACTTTTACATCATAATAGCGCCAAATGGCAGCATTACTTCAAGCCGGTATGTAAAAAACATTTCCATCCCCAACTTGCACAGTACACACAAAATAACCCGAGAAACTGATTCCCTTTGCTGATGATAATCAATACGGTTTCATTCTAAGCAGGTCATCTATGATCAGACGGAAAGAAGTTGCAAGCTATGATTACAATCTACTCTGCACTGGACACGAACGGTGATGACCCATTCCTGACGGAGATATCCGAGACAACATCGAAGGGAAGATAACTAACCCTGGGAACTATCCCATGTCCTTCAAATTCTAGAGATCGGATCGATGCGCTCCGGAACCAGAACGAGAGTGGTACCTAATCAAATCACGGAGAATTTGGGGCTATCCGGAGCAGAAAACCCTAAATATCTAGGATCGATGATTGGGTAAAATCCCCGTGACTGTAAAAGGTTATTCATCAATGTTGGGTCGAGTGCGATTAAAAATGAGACTATCTTTCTTTTTTTTATACTAGCCGGATAAGTTAAGGGTAGGATGGAATCTCTATTTCTCTTAAGTCATACTAATGTTGGGTAGGGTGAGTCGTCAATTACTCTCAAGCGTTTATCTGAGTAACCAGGAGTTAGGATGCCTCCCCAAGCGTCGCGACTGAAACCACAACAAAGTGACCTTTCCCGGTATCAAACAATCTCCCTTTAATGAGAGTGTCCAATACCTTCTTCAACTGAACCCACGTAGGGTAACGAGAGTATCTTCCTTCACAGAAGGGTTAAATGAGACTATTGCCCTGGTAATAGGGTTGGGTAAGTTATATAGTGTGCGCGGGATCATGGTTACAGCAATGAGGCGGATTTGAGGTGGCTGTACGTTATTGAGGGATTAGACAGATCAGCGAGTTATTGAGGGATTATATGCACATGACATCGAGTCAGATGGAGGCAGGTGGCAAGAGGAAGTCAATAACGTGAAAAAATTAGGGAAATTTACTGTTTGGTCCCACATAAGGGACTTATTTATCAAATGGTCCCAAATTTTAAAATATTTAAAAAATGGTCTCATTGACAACACAAGATACAGCACATGGTGTTGTCAGGGGTTGTCAAGTGACAACCCCATGCGCTACATTGACAACGCCTCGTGTTGTCAATGGGACCATTTTTTAAATATTTTAAAATTTGGGACCATTTGCTAAATATCTTCACTATATGGGACCAAACAGTAAATCTCTCAAAAAATTAATGGCTGGTGAGGTAGAAGAAGAGATTGAGGATGATCAAACAACTGGAGAAGATAAAACTAAGAATTGAAGATAGCATGTATGTCTTCTTCATTATCTAATCTTCTTCCCTCCTTATGATCTCTCTTACCATATCAGAAATTGAAGGGATTTTAATATTCAACTCAATAAATGAGTGTATAAAGAAGCCTTTATAATAAGCAACCACAAACTAAAACTAGCCATGTGATATAATCAAATCATATACAATTTAAATATAATCAGATTTATTTTTCTTATGAGACGAGATATAATCTCAAATCATAAACAAATAATATCAATAACACAGTCCCTTCGTCTCTTATTAGGAAACTAAGCACCACCAGTAGGACTTAAATTGAAAAACGACCATTAATGTCCTTTGAATAACTTATATGATTATATTCGTTACCAAAACCATATCGTGAGAGGAACGAAGTGGGGGTTGTTTTTCTTATAGGATCTGGGTTATGAATATCCTAAATCGTAACTTGTGGAGAAGAGAAGATGTTTCTGAACAAGCCAATGATGATGACGAAGCAATTCAAGCATATGAATTAGCATATTAGTTTTTTCTGCAACAGATCTTGACTAGAAATACGTAGTTACCATGATTTTAAAGGAATGTTTAATTTGAACAACACGCCAAGGACCGATTCGCAGTCTGATTGAACGCACACGAGTGACCGCACGCTTACCCGAATCTCTCCGTCTGCAAGCTTTCTTTATTCTCGACGCACATGCCCTGGACCTCTATTTATAGATCCAGGCTACGGAATAAGATATCTATCTATCTATCTAGGGGGGAATATTTGTATCTGTATCTGTGGAGTGATTTTTTTTTTTGCCAAATCTGTGGCGCGATTACGAAGCAATGGTCTAATTATTCTTTTATTGGAGATAAAAAGTAATCAAAAGAAAATTTGTAAAATGTAGAATATACAGAATATAATTAAAATATTTACATTGAACATATGATAGATGATGTGATGGAGTGTATAAGTACCCTTTTATCTAATATTTGCCCGTAATTATTTTTATTTTATCCAAAATAATGCTGTAAAATACAACATTTTCCCTCTCATTCATACTCTTTTAAATATTTGTTCCCTCTCATTCATATTCATATTTTTTTCCCTCTCATCCGTAAATGTCGATTTTTTTTCCTTACAGAAGAAATCACACAAATATGAAGATTACATTATTGTTGTTGGCTTGTTGCTGCCTACTATGTTGAAAATGCGGATCAGCCTGTAGCCCACCGTCAACCTGCCAGATTTTTTCTTTTTTTTTATAAAAATAAATTTTTTATTCAATTTTTATAAGATTGCATATTTATATTATCATATTTCCAATCCTATCGATAAGTATTCAATTATTTTTTAAAAATAAAATTTAATATTACTTTTTTATAAAAAATGTTAAAATAAAAAAATAAAAAAATATAAATATATATTTTTTTAAAAATAAAAAGCAGGTTGACCTATCAACCCGTCTAACCCGTGGGTTAGAGGTGACGAGCGGGTCCAACCCATAATTCCCACCCCTAGCTGCCACCATGCAACCCATGCACTCCCAATACACAGAAGGCTATTCTAAATGTAATCCCCCAATTTTTTTTTATTTCTTGAACCATTAATAAATTTCAAGCATCCTCGAAGGATAATCTCTATAGATATTTACTATTATTGATCATTTTTCGAATATAAGAGTAGAGATGAGATGTGTATTTTATTTAAGTCATCCGGTCTCAGTTGAGCTAGGACATGGGACTGAGGATTATATTAAGTAGTCTGGAGAAATAAAAAAGCACATGTTTTTATTAAATCACTTTTAATAAAAAATAAATCAAAACCGCAGTGCTGTTAGGCGTTAGCTGTTAAAATCAATTGTTGAATTGCTGTAAAAAATAAATCACTGGCTGAAAGATTTGAACAATTTTAAATCTTAATCGAAGAAAATTAAGCATTAAATTATTATTTAATAGAGCTGAAAGAAATTCTAAAAATTATTATAAACTTCTACTCGTATCTTCTACTTTAATATTATCAAATCACGATCTTTTACTGAAGTTGTGTATCAGGTTGTGAAAAATCTTTATAAAAATTGAGATAAAAAAATCTTTATAAAAATATATCTTAAAACGGTATTATTATGTAATAAAGCATACACTTTGTCATAAACTTATTTTTTTCTTTTTGATACGTAAATACAATAACCAAAAACAAATTTTCATGCATTAGATAAATAAATTTTAAGAATATAAACTACTCCATTTTATCCCAAGAATGAAAAATTTTTAAAAAAAATGAAGGACATATATGTATACTTCATTAAAATATGTTCCACCTTGAAAAGTTAGACATTGAATTAGGTATATAGAAGATGAGATATGTCATACCAATTGGTTTAAGTGATTTTAATAGAAAGTCAACATGAACATATTACTTATATCTAAAATCCATCATGGTATTAGAGTCAAGTGATTTTTAAGTCACTTTGACAGAAAAACAACCTAATTTTATCTGATAAAAGAAGGAAAGGAACAAAGAAATACCCTTCTACCTACCTTGCCCATAGCTTCATCTCAAATTGAACATATTCGAAATCTACAAGCAATAGCATATCATAAGGATATTGAAAATTTAAAACAAAAAACCTACAAAATAAATCTGAAGGGGAAAAATGCATAGCCAGCTCAAGCAGTTACGAGTAACTCGAAAAAATTAAAAATAACGTCATCTGCTCACTGAGTGCTTTAAGGATATGGCAAGCGTTTCATTATCCATCCCCACTTTATATTTTTCTATCATTTCAAGGACATGAATCGGGGATTTGTTAGCAGAAAGGTGCATTCGAAGCCATATCTTATACAGTGACAAACTTGCAAGACCAGAATTGTGGATATCTGTAATATACTCATCCGCATCTTCAAGATTTCCATGATTCTCAAAATACTCCGCAATGGCCAACAAGAGTTCATGTGGTGGTCTCCAATGACAGTCTTTCAACATAGCAAGAGCTCTCTTTAGGGTAACAACAGCCTTGTCCATTTTCTTGCTCTTGACATATCCTTCCATGAGAATTTCCCATGTCTTATAATTTGGTCGACCTCCCCTACCCAATGCATGGCGATGTAACGATTCGGCTTCTTCCATCATTCCATTCCTCATGTATGCACCCAAAAGAACATTGGAGACCCTGATGTCATAGTTCTGACTGTTAGACTCCCATTCCATGAAGATTTTTTCAGCTTCTGTGACGTCCCCAAGCTTAACTAGGCATGACAGGACACACATATAGTTGACACATGTGATTCTACCACCAACTAACTTGCTAGCTTTCCATAGCCGCAGAGTTCCCTCCTTGTCCTTCAAAGATGCATAAAGCGTCATGAGGAAAAAGTAACCAAGACGATTACATGTGGATAGTTTCTTTTCTGCGTTTCTTAGAACCAGAATGGCTTTCTCAGATTGTCCTGCTTTCAAGTAAACATTGGCCAAAGTAGCGAGACTGCTCCATCCCACTTCAATATTTTGATCATTTTTCATCTCTCTGAAAACCATCTCTGCAGCAGCAACCCCACCTCCTTCCACCTCACTGCAAGCATTCATCCAAAGGTTGTAGGAAAGAACATCGCACGAGATTTTGTTTCTTCTCATTTCCTGGATAACAAGGGGGACTTTGTTGTACTCATTTGTGGCTACATACAACTTCATCATCTCATTGTAAGGGAGTGGGCTTAGAACTATCCCCAAATCATAGAGCTTTTGCATGAAAGCCTCAGCTTTATTCGTATCTCTATCTCTTACATATCCTCGTAGAAGTCGAAGATAGGTAGCCTTCTGGGTAGATATATCGGGTAGGCGCAAAAAGTATTTCTCAGCCTCAATCAGACCATGAATTTTTATAATTAATTCCAATTTGGCACCATAATCCACTGGAGACATCCGAAAATTCTTCTGGTTTTCCATCCATGTCATGATCTGTCAGAGAAGGTAAAATAATAATAATTTTCAATGATTAGAATGGAGTCTATCGCATTTGATTCGCAATCTGCATCATGTTAACTTGCTCGTAAGCGACCAAAAGAAACAACAGCCAGCGGCGGCACGCCAAGCAATGGTGTGAAGTTTCGAGCGCGTGCGCACACTTGAATTCCTGCCTTTCTAGTTTGTTTCGGTTGGAATATTGGGCAGTGAATAGAGTTAGTTGTCAGTTTTTTTCACACCCGCCAAGGCTCTAGTGACTAGTCTGTATAAAGAAGAGCTGCGCATTTCATGCACATAGAGGGAGGTGTATTAGAGTGTTACTCACTTTACTCATCACCCAGGGTATATTGATTGTTTCTCTTGTAACCAATGATTCTTTGTTAATATAAGCTCTCCTATTGTTAGTGTTAATTAGAGCTGTCAACGGGTCGGCCCTTGAGGGGCCAGGGCCGTTTTGAAAGCTCCAGTATTATTTACCCGGTGAGTTCTGTTCAAGTTCACAGTTTCTCTTCAACACTAGCATTTATCAAGCAAGAACTTTAGAAAGCAAAGCATTTAATCCGAAGAAATAGAACCTCTAGTGCGTGATGGTAGCGTTTTGATGAGAAGAGTGTCTTGGAGATGCGTCTGAGCTCCGAAGTTGACACGTTCTTGCCTTGGTCAATCCAGTTTTGAAGCACGAACATTGGACTTGGATCAGAAGATTTGAGTCCTGAAATCCGTTTCTTCAGGCTGTCCTGCGTCAATTCAACGTCGAACGCAGCACTGCGGGAAGCTATGGGCCTCCATGGACTTTGAGGGCAGGATCGAAAGTTGTAGCTGCACGAAAATTACCTCGAGTGTCAGTGCGTCATCACCAGAAATCAGGAAGCCGCAGAGAACCATAGCCACCTACCGTCTGAGACCGGCGAAGAACAAGCGGTTCGCCGCCATAGAGCCACGGCATTCTCAGTCAGAGACTGTGGTTTTGGTCCGTAGAAAAACTCGTCATCTCACTTCGCAGGGGATAGAAAGTTTAGACCGTCGATACATGTGGGTCCCATAATTCGCACGGTACAGATTCACGGTAAATACGGCACAAAGTCGCCCCTTAACAAGACACGGATTCAATTGTGAACGACACCGTGGAATTTATTTGATTCTCAGTGCAGGTGCACCAATAGATTGCGCTAAAACCCCTAAACCCAATAACCAAATCTGAGCTTTCCGATCATCGTTCGCGGGGCTTCATTTTTTCCCCCAACTTTGAAGCTACATCTACAAGCAGCTGAGTGAATGCGAAGGTTTAGTTGGTTAACGCCAGTGAGTATTTGTTATTTGAACAATGTCCGCAGTCAGATTTCTGTTTCCTTTTCTCTGCGTAATTGTATTTTGTGTCCAAAGCAGTGTCGGCGTCAAGTTCTTGCATCTATGGCTTGGGAACCACCCGTTGATCAAGGAAAGTCCATAAGTAAATTGTTGTCCTTTGGCCAATCGTTAACTAACAGACGAGGCATGTTTTCAAATTTCTATTTTTCCTAATACTAATTATCGTTTCCTTTGGTAATCTTAATGATTTCTTTTTTCTTTTGGTGTGCTGTAACAGCTTTGATGAGCTGCAATTTTGCCAAAATAAATTACCGGTTTGCAACTTCAAGATTACCTTTAAATTATCGTTATATTCATGCCACAGGTTTGGATCAACCACGAATCACAATAATTTTGCTCATCATCAGCACTCACATTACCTCTCAAATATTCGGACTTTCATTTAATTTCTTTCAATGCATCTGTTATTCCAGCATTTCTTTCTTCTATTGAACGAGACTACTATCAAATTCTTGGTGTTCCTGAAAATGCCAGTCAGGACGATATCAAGAAGGCATTTCACAGGGTGAGTGCTTGTTGGAAATTTCTTCTGTTGTGGGGTTCTATTACCATTTGATCAAAGCCAACTGATAGACTTGAATCGGAATGAGGAAGTAGAAGCATGATGCATGTACAGCAAGAAAATCAGAGAGACTGGTTGAAATTGGATATTATAAAGATGTCGAAAACAATTAAGTGATGAAAGAAGGAAAACATGAAGCTACTTAGTTACAAGCATTGCTGATATAGTTTTAGTCAATATGACATTGTCAAATGATGTCATGAGTTTCTTATTTGTGATCGAATTGATGTTAAAATAGTAATAATACGTGAAATTTTAACAAAGTTTACGCAATTAGGTCAATATGCAATAAGGTGAAGTTTACTGTTTGTAGTTTTTTTCTGTCTATATAGGTGAGTGAAACCAGATCATATGAACAACTATGGTTGCGTTAGAAATTAATACACTGCCATTCTGCAACTTAACAACCGTTGTTGAAGACGTTTTCACTTGGACTGCATCATGAAAACTTCTCTTCCTTTTGCAGCTAGCTAAGAAGTACCATCCGGACGCAAGTAAGAACAATCTATCAGCCAAGAGGAAATTTCAAGATATAAGAGAAGCTTATGAGGTATTTACTATAGGTTCTATGGAACTGTCATTTTCTTTCCACGTTGAAATTTCAAAATTAATTGATTAATGGCATGGTATTCTCAAATGCCGTTTTTTTTCCAATGTGACTTCAGATCCTGAGAGATTCTAAAAAGAGGGAACAGTTTGACATGGTAACTTTTCTTTCTCTTGAATTATTGTTGTTGTGGTTGCCGCCGCCGCCACCCTACTTGCTGTTTATAGTTAACATGATTATGGGTGGTCTGGAATTTTAGTTTATCAGAGCTCTTTTGAATTTTTGCAATTCATGGTCTTCATTCATGTTTTTAGTGAACTAGTTATTTCTGTTGTTTTCTCTAATGAACTTCTATTTCAACTGAAGATGCGAACTTCTAATTCTGAGAACATAGAATATGAACGGGATGCTGAAGAACGGTTTAGAAATGCTTACCGGACTCACTTTTCAGATTCATTTCATAAAATCTTCTCTGAGGTATTCATATTGGTCATGCAGTTTCTGCTGTCATTGTTACTTAAATACACATGTACTGGATAAAAATCTATCTCATCCTTCACAGATGTTTGAAGAAGCAGCCACTCATTCGGCATCAAATATTGAGGTCACCCTAATGTTGTTTCTCAGTTGTTATGTTGAATATTTTTTATATATTGAAGCTAACCATTTCTTTATTGTTTTGCTAATAGGTTGAGATATCACTTTCTTTCTCAGAAGCTGTTAAGGGGTGCACCAAACATGTGTCTTTTGATGCAGTTGTTCCCTGTGATTTTTGTGGTGAGTGAAGTTTACGGATGATGTCAGTATATGGATGACAATTGCAAAATAATTCAAAATCAGAACTTACAATCGCATATGATAAATTTTGTAGTTTTCCAATCCTTGTATGGCTGTAGAATTAGGAACCTTTAGGAAAGCAATCCTGTCAAACAAAACATACATTAAGATATCTCAGGAACCCAATTTTTAAAGGGTGGAGGCATGAAAAATATGGCTCCACTGATATTAGGATACCAACCCCCTGCCGGGGCATAAGTGGAAAGATAGGTCTCGTGATTATAATAAATAAATAATGACAAGCAAGGTTTTTTTTTTCTAAGCCGAGGAAACATGCAAAGTATACACCACTGAATATGTAAATTGTTGCACCAATTCACATCTCTGTCTGTAGTAGTTGGTTTAGGCATTCTGTTTCTTAACTCCCTTTACATAGTTTTACTCAAGTGGACCATTTTTTTCATAATGCAGAAGGACGAGGCTATTCGCACAAAGCAAAGGCAATTGTTTGTCCAACATGCAGGGGTGTAGGCAGAGTAAGTGCCTTAAAAGAACAATGTTGATGATTATTATGAGAAAATCTTATCGAGATTTTGTTTTGAGACTATTCATTTTATTGGTTTTCCAGTTCTTAACGTATAGCTTCATTCTTCTTTTTAGATGAAATATTAATCCATGCTTGATTACAATGTATTTTGACTAGGTTACAATCCCTCCATTTACATCAACATGCATCACTTGTAGAGGATCAGGCCGAGTCATCAAGGTCTTCCATAATATCACATTGAACAATCTCGTGTGTTTGATCTCTTCCTTTGAAATTATTTATGTATATCTATCTTCCTTGTGTAGGACCATTGTAAATCTTGTGGAGGATCTGGGGTGGTGGAAGGGATCAAAGAGGTTAAAGTTACTGTACCAGCAGGTTGGTTTCTAATTGATGAAGCCACTTGCATTTGTGACTTTGGTAGGGTAGAATCCATCATGAATAAATATAGTTCATAGTAATTTGTTCTTTTTAATACAAGGCCATGACGAACAGTCACAGGGGATAAGATTAATATTTTTATTAACTTTTTTCTTCAGCTAATTATAGTCTTTCATGAATCATTAGGTGTGGATTCAGGAGATACAATTCATGTGCCAGAAGCTGGGCATGCTGCTGGACGTGGAGGTCGGCCTGGAAGTCTGTATATTAAAATAAAGGCATGCCTGTATATTTTTGTTTAAACATTTCTATTAATTCAGATTTATTCTCAGGTTAACCTATACTGATTTTCTGATTTATGAATCTGTAAATTTACCTATTTCTTAATTCTTAAAAGTTGAGATAGTCTCAATTAGAAATTTTTTATCGCACAATTATAGAAATATTATCTAACTCCTTGATTACATGATTGTGGATTGTCAACAGTTTCATCGGTCTGGCTAGTAAGGTGTTAAAGTGATCTCAAAGGTCTCGCTGTTGTAACGTTGTAGTTTGAGTTGTAATGATATCCAGTTTATCTTAAAAAAACAAAGTTATTCCTTTTCTAACAGCAAGACGTCTCACTATGCTGGTGGGTAGACATTTGTGTTGTTAATGCACGGGGAGGACTTGATATTTAGAATGCATGAGTTTCATTTGCTGCAATATTTTATTTGTTCAGTAAAGTAAGGTATTTCATGGAACATCATATTGATGTCTAGAAGTTTACACTACTATCTAAACCAAACTTCCAGATCAATAAAAAGCTTCTGTGGTACCGCCGTTTACTTTTGCTGGTCATAATTAATTACGCTTTTAGTCTAATTTTTCTTGATAATGATTATTTTATATTCTTATTTGAAGTTTGCTTTTGTGGCGATATAGGTGGCTAAGGATCCTGTTTTTGCCAGAGATGGTGCAGATATATATGTGGAGTCTAACATCAGCTTTACACAAGTGAGAATTGAGTAGTGTGCTAAGTGATCTGTCAATTGCCTTTGCTTCTGGCTTGCATGCTGGGTACTTCTAAAAATGATATTCTAGGCTTATCAAGATAAACCTGAAGCTGCACTTTACTTCTAGTTTTACATACAATTATTAATTTATTAATCTGTTTCTTGTTCACATGTAGCCTAAATTCACTAAACTGATTATGTGCTTCTCCTTTTACTGGCGGACAACTTGGAAATGCTGCAAAATACAATTGTCATAATGGAAATTTCTGTAAAGCATACACATATTACGTAGATATCTTAGAGAATGAAGAATGTGTTGAAACTTGTTCCACTCCCCGTCCCCTTTTTACTCTCTTTCATCCAGCCTGAAGGAATGGATTTACACAGATTGTAAGGAGTAGAACTTTTTAAGTTAGCTGTTTCAGATTTATATCCCATTCCTTGAGCTTTTCCAGTAAGATCTGTTGTGCATACCATCTTTGGCACCATTGATCTGGGTTTCTATCGATCCAACTATGCAGCAGTTTTGTTGATAGAATAAAGGTTTGATTTCTTACAGGCTATTCTTGGTGGTGAAGTTGAGGTGCCTACTTTATTAGGGAAGACCCTAGTAAAAGTAAGAGAGTGATTTATTTTGCCACTATTTTCTTTTGTTCCCCTGGATTTGTATTGGCACAGAAAATTAGCATGCCATTTTTCTTTCTTTTCATTGGAGAATAAATTTGTCATAGATTAAGAGGTGTGAATCGACTCTTCTAGCTGTGACCTCATCCTTTCTGTGGTGCAACTATGTTCCTTGCAGATACCCAAGGGTGTTCAACCAGGGCAGCTTCTGATATTAAGAGGCAAAGGTACGAGTGTATAATGAATAGTACCTCCTCTCATGGACAATTGTCGTTAGATGTATCTATCTTTCTACCACCAGTTGCTTGAAATGTACAATTGATGTTCGTTGCAGGACTTCCAAAGCATGGTTTTCTTGTAGACCATGGAGATCAGTTTGTGCGCTTCCGTGTTAACTTCCCCACGTAGGTTTCCAGTGTTAGCATCTTCAGAAATATATTGCTGATATGTGAAGATATGATGAAGGCCCCTTTCTAGAATGTTATTTATGTGGCAAAAATCTGTTTCTATTGCCGATTCATTTTATGTTTTTTGTGCCATAATAAATTGGCATATGTATTCAAATACTCACCATTTTCCCATTTGGTCTTACTTATGCGTAAGCATTAGCAGGCTTTTAGTTTAGTAGCATCATCTCACTTCTGATCTACTCATCCTTCTCTAGTGTAATTAATGAACGACAACGAGCCATTCTCGAAGAACTTGCAAAGGAGGAAATAAAGGAGGGATACAATTCACAGATTGAAGGAAATTGGTATGTTTCCTCTATAAATTAGCTTTTGAGATATTCTGCATGTTCTTGTTGCCTTGTTCCAACCTAAAATTTTGTTTAATGGCATCAATCATATCTATGATTATAATTTTGGTTGAGTAGCTTCCGATTGTGATGGAAATACAAAAATGGATAACAGGCTTCACCAGCAGCTCTCTACTGGTTGAACTTACAGGTGGCAGCAAATTCTCGGATATATGACGGGGCCAAAGTTTATCTTGGAACTATCCGTGTTGATGTTAATTCTCCTCTTCATCAATAAATTATTGAGCTGATAACTTGTTCAAATATTATTGCAATGCTCCTTACCAGGGAAAAAAGCGATTGCTGCTTTCTTCATTGTTACAGACTATGTTAGTGAAAGGTATTAAAGTCTATTTTTTTCCCTAATTATGTAATCTAGATTGCTCATGCTAATTATGCACCTTTTGATCCCAAACAGGGCTACGTATAGAATGAAGAATTGGCAAAATAGTTATATTTGTTGGCGCTCAGTCTTTTAGGTATCGTCTTCAGTGAAATAGGTTTAACTTCATAGTTTTGGAGGATTTTTCTGTTGGTTTTGGTTCACATGTTGAGGATATTACGCAATTCAAGCCATTGCTGCTGAGTTGGGAACTCTGAAACCGACTCCTCATTTGTCGTCTATGTTTTTTTTTTTTTGAGAATGAATTCATGTAACGCTAATTATGTACTGAAATTTTAAAAAATCATTCATGTCAATGTACAGAGATGTTCTTGCTAAGAACAGCCGCTTTTATATATATAAACTGCTCATTTGGTGAATCAGATCTGCGGAATGCAGAGTTCATTATCACATGTTAAAAAGAGAAGTAGTGATACCACGTAAGACAAGATTATAGAATGAAGAAAGTTTCATCCGAAGTTATAACGACGAACCTTCAACATCCAGCTGGTTCATATAATGATAAGTTGCGTGCCGAGCTTCGTAGTTCAAACAATATTTGTAATTAAAAATAAAGAGTTAAAAGTCGCACCCAACGTCCCGAAGTGTTTTTAGAGTTGCAGTCCCAAAATATTTTGAGAGTTGCTACCTGGCCCGCGAATATGTTGGGGCCCTTCTCAATCTAATGTTGCTTCTCAAGTTCTCACTCGCGATTCATTAAAATTCAATACTTACGTACCAAACCATCGTCCGTGAATTCAACTGATAAAAGGATTGGATTAGTACTCTCACATAAAAGGGAGAGGGTTCGATCATGGGAAGTGTCACTTTGTTGTGGCTCCAGTTGCGGCGTTTGGGGAGGCATCACCGCAGCTTAGTGAAGCTGGATCGACCTACCTGTGTGATCAAAATTAAAGGGCTTGCTTGACATGCTCCAGTGCCCATAGGGACAGGCATCAGTAGATCATGAGTTAGGTACCCTACCCTTGAATCGTGGATGAGAACATCCCCTTTCCTAAAATTTATGTATAAAAAAATAATGTAAGGCCTTACTCTTCATTTCACTGTCTGGCCATTTAAAAGTGTTCAAGGAGGACTGGACAATGGAGACTGATATCACCATTCTTTCTTGTTTGACGGCATGAATAGAGTCAGCTATTTATTAGCCGCCCCTCTTCATTTTTTTTAGTTTTATTAATGCTTACGTGGATTATTTATAATATTTGTAATAATGACATTGATAAATATATTTACTGAACAAATTTAATTTCAAGAAGATGGTCCTAGGTGTTAACTAAGCTTATCAGTTGATGTACTTGACTTGACCCTAGACTTTATTTAAGTTGTAAGCAAGTTCACCACTCATCAGCGGCAATATACTTTCAAGCTCGTGTAAGAAATCTTTCTACTTTCAAGTAAAAATCAACCCACACAACTAACTAACAGAGGTTGAATCTGACAGGAAGAGCTATTTTCCTATAATGTAATAAA
>JANTPZ010095794.1:0-24869 GCA_025593235.1 Vachellia pachyceras | reverse complement strand
GGAATCGGTCGTTGAGAGCATCTAGTCCTAGCTCGGAAATGGGCTTCCCAGAATGCGACATTTTCCCGCGAATCTAAGACACAAAGTGAGTTCTCAAAACCTCTCTCTCCCTCTCTTCTCAAGTTTCACAAAAGCTAGAAAATGGAACTACAAGTACAAGGTATCCTACAAGAAGCAAGAACAGAGAAACATAAAATTACAACTACAAGTTTCGAAGAAGACATGAGAAGAAGGAAAAGGAAAGAGAGAAAGGGATGGGGATCTCGTGATATAAAAGGAGGAAGCAAAGAATGAATATGGGTGTTGAAATTCCAATCGAGAAAGAGGAACCCAAAAAAAGAAAGTTTCGTTTAGAGAGAGAATGGAATTTGCACAGGGAAGAGGGAAGAGGGAAAAGAGAGAGCTTTTATTTTCTTTTCCTCCACTCCTTCACTTGCTGCTTCACGGGACAGGTCCCCCCCCCCCCAAAAAAATCATTGTTTTCCATGGTTTGATCTGGTTTTCATTAACTCCCTCTTCTGTAATCTGCTTCCTTTGCTTTATGATGAACATAATTCTTTTTATTTGTTGTATTTTTCTTAATCAATCTTCATGTTGTCCTGTTTGAGACTTTTTGTTTGAGAATCTCCCTCTTCATATTTCTTACCATTCGGCCTGTCATCTCTCTACAAGCACAAATTTGTGCCTGTTATCTCTCTTACACAGAGAGGAAGAGAGTTCAAAGGTTTTTAATATGAAAAACAACAGCATTTACCATTAAAGCAATATATGTATATATGAATTAAAAATATTGGTATCAATATAAAAAAAAAAATCGATCTTGAACTTTTTAAGTAAATTCTTGAACACTTTGAAATTATACAGGAAAAGACACATTCTTTAGAAAACAAAGTAAAATATAAATAGTCAAATGATTTTATAAGATAATTACATTTAAAAAATATTATTCATATAAATAGTCAAATGATTTTATAAGATAATTACATTTAAAAAATATTATTCATACCATTCCAATATAAAACCAAATGCAATGTTAATTCTGTTGCAATCGAAGTTGTAATAGCATGTTATAAAAACTAAAGTCTCATCCTTTAAATTTTTGTTAAATTTTAATTTAATATTTTAAATTTAAAAATTGCACTTTTAATTATCTATTTAAATTTTATTAGTTCCATTTAAAGGAAAATGTTGACATGTGAATTCATATGCTTTTTAAAACTGAATTGTATTGTGTCAAATGATTATAGCGAAAACTCTTTTAACTATTGTGCGTAGGTGAAGAGGAAAATATATCCATTATTATATTTTTAAAAATGTATATGCCTTTGATATATTTGGAATAGGGAGCGAGGGAGCAGTTGCCCATGTGCTGGAGGAGGAGGGAGTGGCGAGCCAGCTGGTCCATTCCAATGCATTCGAAGTGATGTGTATGTTTGGAAAAAAATTTTAATTAATGTAAATCAAGATAAGATTATATTGAAAACTGTAAAAACCATCTCAAAATCTATAAATTCTTCTTGAATTCTGTAAATCCTTTTTAAAATCTGTAAACTCATTTCTCCCAACGAATTCTCCGTCCACATAACGGTTGTTGATGCCGTTGCTCTGCCAATCCCAACACCACGGCTCTCCGTTACGGTGGATGTCGACGTGAGTTGACCAGACCACAACCATGCCAGGCGAAGCTGGCAACGAATCGTGATATGCATAGACCTATTTTGGAACACGGTAGAGAAGTACTTTTAAATAAGTTGAGGTAAATATGTGAAGGAGATTATCTCATTTTACAAAAAAATACTGTTGAACGTGTATTTGTATATGCAAAGACTGAGCCAAACAAGCACATAGGAGAAGTATTTCAATTAAAGTTGGTTAACTTCAAAATTACAGGCAAATTTAGGTGAACTTCTAAAAAAGGAAAAGGGGAAAACAGTAAAAATCAGAATGCAATGCCTAGGTTGTTTTTATTGAAGTTGTAGGGGCAGCCTAATTTTCATATTATTGAATAATCTCATTGTTCTTAACCTCATGTACACGTATTCACGTGTGGTTGCTTCACATTTGCACTTTGCCATATATAGCAACTTGTATAATGATTTGACTCATTAATTGATTATTATTATTGTTATTATTGGTATTGTCATTATCTAATTAATTTGTGTTATTATATCACCACACCAATTTGGTATATGGTGGGTGAAGTAATTAATAAAGTGCATTACATGTGTAATTCACTATGTGATTTGGTGCATTTATTACTACATATTTTCATTATTTTTTCTCCAAACATTGAAATAAAAAAAAACTGATTATTTTAATATATAATTTCACTTTCCATACTGTGCCAAACCCCAAATCAGTCCCCAAATTCAATAGGTCCCAAATCAGTTTAAAGGGACCAATTTAAAATTTGTGAATATTGTGCTTTTACCATAATGTCCCTAGCTCTTTTCATCAGCTAGTTTAAAAGCTTTCTTAAACCATTAACAAGATTTTAAATTCGGTGAAAAAAGTGTGTAATTTCCAACATGTTATTGTAGTCAATTAATAAATGATATATGATGTAATCAATGCCTTACATTATAGAGTAACTTTTAAACCTGTCCGTGAAAAAAGTGGGCGATCACTGATCACTTCTAATTAATAACTATTAAATTATAATTATTAGTAGATTTGTTAGGGTCAATGTCTCACATCAAAACCCGTTTAAAGTGGCCGTTGAAAAGAGTGGGTAATCGTTAGTCTACTATACGTAATAGATGCTATAGAGGCATTATAGTCATTTTAACCCAAATCTGACATTCCTTGAACCTAATTTTGGGATTTTCCTCATTTCATGGCACTAATTTAGATTTTGGGGTGGGGCAGGGGGAATTTTGGAGGCATTTACTTGTATTTTCCCCATATATATATATATATATATATAGAATGCAATTTCTAAGGCACAAATGGCAACGTAGTCATTCAATTCTCTTTTGGTTTGACTTGTGACTAGGGTTGAAACCAGCGGGTTGGGTGGAACCAGCAGACCAACAACCTGAACCTAAACGGGCTGCATACTTGTCAGTGGCGTTGGAGATATTTTTTTTTAAAGTAAACTTCCTTTTTCTTTTTTTACCCAATTTTTTTCATAAGATTGTATTATGTATATTTGTATAATTCTTTTTCCATCAATAAATTTTCATTAATATTTTTTCAAGTTTTCAAAAAAATATAATTATTAATGTTTTGTTATAATTTTAAATATAATATTATATAAAGTTGATATGAAAAATAAAATATTTTATACTATTTTTTAATGTATTAGATATTATTTATCATGCTTTGTAAAAAATATTAAGATGAAAAAGGGTAAAAATATAAAATATATTATTTTTAAAATTTTAAAAAATAATAATAACGGACTGGCGGGCAACTCACCATAACCCGCTAGTTGGACGGGACGGGCTGGAACCCATTGGTTCTGGCAGGCAAGCAGGTTGGACCCACGTACCAGCCCGTCAGAACCCAACCCTATCCGTAACATATATTTTGTGTGTGGGTATCTACACTTGATAAGCTCCACTTGTTGTCTAGTTAATTAATGAAGTATGGTATTTTATCATTAAGTGGCCTTAATGATCAAAAAGGAATAAGAAGGGGTAAAAGGGTAATGAAGCAGTGTATCTTCAGTTCCTTAGGCACTAAGACAAAATAATATGATAAAGAGCTTTTAATAATTAAGGAAAGTTCATTGCACTTAGACCAAATAATGCATCCTTAATGGGTATTTTGTATCATACCCCACACACACACACACAACCATGCACCTTTCTATTGCACAAAAGAATTAACTCCAATCATTTGTTGCTTCATTAATGTCAAAATTCTAGAATTGAACGTCTTTCCATCTTACATATGGTTCCATCAAATTATTATACTATATATATATATACACATTATATATGTACTTGTATGTTATAACAAAATTGTGAGCATTGCGAGTTTTCTTTTTTTAAAAAAAAAAAAGATCAAAACCCCGTAATTTATTAATATTAAGATTGTTATAATTTATATTAGGACCATACCTAGCTTACATCAAATCCATTACATTTATTATGTCAAATTTTCCGATTACTTATAATCATATGTTGTATTTTTCCTTGTGGATTTATAATTAAGGTGATAATATTTCAAAATTAATATATATTGATCACATGCGATTAGAGAATTCAATACAATGAATATAAAAATTAGAATATGTTTATAAAAAATGAATTTTATTTTTTTCCAGAAGTTACTTTATGACTAAAATGAAAAAAAAACAATTTATGTTGAACAAAGTCTAATAAAATAATAATACTTCATACCAGCCATAACAATTTTAAGAAATTTGTAAATGAGAATGGGACGGCCACGTTAGACAGTGAGAGGCCATTTCCTTAATCTGAAATATATATATATATATATATAATATTATTTAAGCAGCAAAAGCACTAACATTATAACTTTATTATTATAATGTCAGCTGCATGTAAAAAAAAAAAAAGCTTTAACCTAGGATTACTTGCCTAGGTATGATTCTCCCCAACCACCACCCTTCATATATATATATATATATATAGCATAGCTTTATCATTTGATTATTGTTCCCTGTTTTAGGGTTTCTTTTATTCTTTACTAAATTGTTCAACTGTAGGTGATGAAGTTAGGTGGAAGAGCATTTTCATGATTAAGAGGGCTCACAAAACTCTGTCTCACTGCAACACAACATATCTTTTATCATGACTTTTCTTTTTTTTCTTTTTGAATAAAAAAAATATATAGTGCTGCAGAGAATATAGTGGCAAAAGCCATATCAATATATTATTATTTTTTGTGAAAAAAATTAGACAAAGGGTTGGGCTTATCAGAGTCAAGGTAGGGCAATTGCCATGTTGAGTCCGTTTGAAAAAATGGTGGAGAAGTACTTTTACATAAGATGAGGTGAGTATGTGAGAGAAGTACTTATGTGCAACGTGGGAAAAAAGGAGATAAAACGTTTATCAATAATTACATTTTATACTGTTCTAATACTCGGAAAATGACATGATTTATACGCTATTCACTTGTTATTAGATTTTTTTATAATTAAATTTATTTTTTTAAAATCTTGTATTGATTACCCCATCAAGAATTGTCTAACTGAAATCATTCGGGAGAAATGTTGAAAAATACCTTATGGCAAAAAATTATTACCCAAAGATACTTGTGGACTCCATCTTCAAGTAGGTGCGATGCTCATTTTAATTTCTATATACAAATATTTTTGATTTTACACATGGTTGAAAATATGTTGCATGCCACTGAAAAAAGGGTTTCGTCGGTTGAAAATAAATTGTCCACGAGTTTTTGAATAAATTTCAGATATATTAAGACAGTAAAATTTTGAATTGGGACTTTTTGGCAATTTTCTCGAAAGAATTCAACATAAATTAAATAGGCATCTAAGAATTTGAGTATAAATAATTAAATATTGTGAAAATTCTGTAGGTAAGAGTATAATATATAAGCATTTTCCAACAACTATTGTAGTATGGAAAAAAAGAAGGGAAAATTGCATAGAGGTCTCAATCAACAGAATTAATCACAAAATGATCCCAAAGATTCGTAAAATTGTCATAAGATCCCAGGAGTAGCTATTGAGGTTGTCATTAATAACCTTACTAACCCTCATTAACAACCCCAGTAGCTACTCCTAATACCTTATGATAATTTTGTGAATTTTTAAGAATATTTTATGGTTAATTCTATTATTTAAGACCTCTGGATAATTTTTCCAAAAAAGAAATATTGAAGAAAAGTGACGTAGTCAACTTTATGAATTATTCAACTCAGTACTCTGTTGAATCAAATTAATGTTTATGTCGATCGACTTCTTATTTTGTCCATGCATGAACCTCTTCAAATTCTTTTTTTTTTTTTCATGTCAGGTTAATACATAATTCAGCTATATTCCTGGGCAATTTGTCTTACTTTATGGGACCAAGTTACTGCTTGTATATAATTGATGTCAATTAAATGATTGGTAAAAGTTAATATCTCTCTTTCATATAATAGACCTAAAAAGCTTGTCATGTATTACGTAGTATGCACAAATTATAAGGAAATATTTGAACATTTTAAGTAGCTATGCAGTTTTGAGATATATATTTATATAGTTAGTTCGCTGATCCTTGACACTTATTATTTCTTCAATTTAATTTGCTTAATCCGTGCATTCAGCTGCCATTCACCTCAAAATTCACATATCACCAAAAAAAATGGCTAGTTTAATTTATTTTTCTTATTCAATATAATGGAACAACTAAAAAAATTGCTCAAATTGTGTTATTTTGCAGTAAACATTATATTGCATGTTCTTATGTACTACTAGTATTTAAACTCAAGGTTTTTAAGTTAAGACTCCATAATAAGTGTATGCTACCCCGAGCAAGATGCAATAGTAAGTTTTGGTGTAGGAAATGTATTTATGTTGCCCCATAACAAATAATGAATAACATGTAACAAGTTTTGGTATACGAAACAACAAGTCCATGCCACTTACTTATTATCGAGATTAGTTGGTAATTACATTTGTTTCTTGGGATTTGATATAGTAATTTTCTCTCTAAGTTTTATATCCACAGTCTCTATGGATTAATGTGTGAAATAAATAAGTGAAACTACCTGCTACGAGATATGCTTACATTTATTATCCAAATTGCTTCTAATCGAAAAGTAAATGTAGTTAAGAAAATAGGTGAAATTGAGGGAAGAAACATATCATAAGGCCATGGGTGGATCTGCGTTGGTGTGAGGGGGTGTGGCCTGACTTTCAGAAAATTAGGTATATATTAGTACTATGTTATTTATTTTGCATCCATCATTCGCTAATTTTGAACCCACTCAATTTTTACTCAAATTATTTTTAAAACATATTAAGAATAAATCCCACTTATCTTCAACTTATTATTAAAAAAATGGTTTGCACCTCCTGAGTCAGGGGTCCTGTAGTCGCTACTACATAAGGCAATAATTGAGATGTTAGGAAATAATAAAAAGATAAACAAAGTTGTATAAATAAATAATGTTGCTTGTTACAACAAGGGTCTCATCTCTAAACTTAGATAAGATTTCGTGTAAACTACTTGATTGATTATGTTTATATTTATTTAATTTAATATGAAGTGCTTGGCTTAACCACCAAGACTTGTTAGATATAGTGGTTGGGTCACGTACCATTGAATAATGATCCGATCAAAATTAGTGCTCTAGTTCGGTGTCCAATATATGTTATTAAAGTATGTATAGAAGTAAAAACATTTAATACATTAAAGTTAATTAATTAGTCCAACCTAGCTTCTTATTTTGTTTTATTTTCTTCATGTTGGTATTACCCATTCCTTTCTTATATACTACCATCATGTTCTGTATACAAGAGTTAATATTTTTAAGAGGTTTAAAATTTTAAATAAATTTTTTAATTATAACATATATTTTAAAATGCTTATACATATGAATATGTCATTATATTATACGTCAATTTATAAGTATGACTAATTAATTTGAAGTTATGTTGGCTCT
This sequence comes from Vachellia pachyceras, assembly GCA_025593235.1. Classification (NCBI taxonomy): domain Eukaryota; kingdom Viridiplantae; phylum Streptophyta; class Magnoliopsida; order Fabales; family Fabaceae; genus Vachellia; species Vachellia pachyceras. The sequence continues at coordinate 17,285 of JANTPZ010095794.1, read as the reverse complement.
CTTTAATTTTTGACCTTAAATTTATGGTTATTTTAGAAGTACACCTCATTTCTTCTGAGTAGCTTATTTTTCTATATTATTCTTCCTTGGGTCAAATAAAATATTTTTAATCTTATTTATAAATTATATCATTAAATTTTTAATATAAATATACAATTATTTTTTTAATTTATTACTTTATAAAGTATATATATTAAATACCAATAAAGTTATATAGTTGGTAAATTTTAATATAAGTTTACTTAGGTTTCACATTTTTAGTGAATTATACATAAAATCATAAAAAATTTGACAATTCTTTAGGACTCACCGTATTTAAGTAATCATGTTGAAAGCTAAAACTTTACTTAAAATCTAATATTATTAATCCACGGTACTTCTTCCCGTCTTAAAAATAAAAGTTAGTAGAGTAGTTTATTTTTATTTTAAATATAAAGTTTTAATTCACCTTATCTATTAAATTTATAATATTTTTACTAAACCCTCCGCATTAATTTCATAAATCAATGGATTTTTTATTAAAAAATAATTTTCAATACAAATTATTAAAGAGATACTCCATACAATAGACACAAGTTTTTACAAATAATTAATTTAATATTTGTAAATAAATTATCCAACTCCTAATTGTGTAGGGTTGGTGAAAATATTTAAATACAGAAACCTTCCTTCTCTATTTTTTATCTATCACATAACTTCGTAGCATATGATCTTGGAATGAATGGAATTGGACAAAGTGGGTGAAGTACAGCAATCGCGGCAATTGAAAATGATAACTCATAATAATTCCCAAGTTTCCTCTCAAAGACAATTTCTATCGTAAAGGAAAAAAAGGGCTTCATTGGCACCCTTTGGCAAATTGTCAAAAGTGCTTATAAGCACTTATAATCATGTTCAACAGTATTTTTCGTAAAATGAGATAATCTTCTTCACATATTTATCTTGACTTGTGTGAAATTACTTATATGTATTTCTCCATCGCGTTGTTGCCTCTGAAAAAGCTTTTGATTTTCACTCACCATCCAGTCACCACCCCACATATTTCCGTAGTTATCTAATATTTATTATGAGTTTTGATCGTTAAATGTTTGTATTTTTTTAGTTTTTATTTTATGTCATATTTATTTTTTTAAAAAAATTAAGTACGAATTATATGTAATATAATATTGACCGCCTAAATTAAACTGCTCTTCAACAAGGCAGATGTATGTAGCAAAGAATTTATATTTATCCTACAAAAGAAATATAGAATATTTTTTAGTTTTTGTTAAAGAGATGGGCATATGAATCATTAAATATAATTGGATACAGTGGGTGAAGTATGTCATTCACTGTAACTGATAACTGATATTTCATAAGTTCCCTTCTGAAAGGGAATCTGCTACATCATGCAAAAAAAAAAAATATGGACAATATCATCATTTTGCCTCTGAATAATGGTTGATGTGTTCTCCATTCATGACCTCACATATTTATCTTCCATACAAGTAGAAAGAAAATCAAGCTGTCCTTTGATTTATATATTAAATTATGAATTATTTTATCTCATTTTATCTATCCCGTGTTGTAGTTTTTTATAATGCTCCATTATAATATTACACCCTCATCTCAATTTCTAGATCCGTCCAAGTAATTAAAATGAAAGGAAATAATATCATTTTAATATATTCACCTCATGATCTTATCAGTATAGTCTTTCCTTAACTTTAGCATTTTTTATAAAAAATTTAGGTGAGTTGGATCACGAATGTTATTATGAGTTTATGATAATGGCATGCTTTAAGGCATTTATAAAGGTATTCATAGATTACTCATTAATACGATATTTATGTCAACAGCATGATTTGAGGTAATATATCTTTACATATTATTATATAACTTATTAAGTAGACTAACATTTATACTTTTGAAGAGTATGCTTTGTGATGGAGGTGGCAAATATGATAGCCGACCATGCAATGAAAATGGTAAGGGAAATTAGTTGTATTTATATATCAATGGTTTTCTGATAAATTCAATTATGATTTATGCAGAATTCATGATAAGAATGATAAAGCCTTAGAAGGAGGTATGGTTTGGCAGTAAACCAGTGAAGTGATCGTGATATATCATTTTCTGATATCTGATAAAGATTCTTGTGTTTGTGCATGAAAGAGAGCTATGCATGAGTATATAAGCTTGCCATCCCACTTCTTTATATCTCTATCCTTTCTCTCCCTACACAACACAGCCTGTTTCCCCATACATCTCATTCTTCTTCCTTCACATTCCCATTTTAATCATTATCACATTCAATCTTCAAACTTTATATCCATATTCACCCTCGTCATTCTATGGACCATTCAGTTCCATTTCATCCCCTTCTTCATTATTTTTCATATGTAAAATGATCAGTCCTATATAAAATGAAACTGTTATATAACTAGAGGTTAGTACAGTACCATTCAGGTTACTAGAACAGTACACCAGTTTTACAGAAAGGGTGATTGGAAACAAGAATACAGCAGCAAATCCATGTCTTACTTGTTTTTTTTTTTTAAAAAAAAATGCTAATGAAATCAGAATGAACCCAACCAGATCATTGAGGGAATTCTTTCAGCAGCATATGACAACATTGATGTGGTTCCAAAAAAAATGTAGTATTAGTCTTAGATACGATCCATCGTCACCAAAGAAATTAGTAGCTGTTCAATAGGCATGACAGATCAGTCCACTCTACGTCTTCAATAATCACTCATTTATTATATTTATAACGTTGTAAGAATATGTAAGAAACATATATATACTCGACTATGCAAGAGAGCGACGAATGCAAGTAAATACAAGATATGAGTTTCACACGTTCTTATCTGTTGTGTTTAATACTATAACAACAACACAGAACAACGATGTTATCTTCTATCGATAATTGATTTTGGGAAATATATAGTTAACCAAAATGTATTGTTTAATAATTTCATTAATTATTGTTTTAACCCTTTCCAGAAAACTCCATATTGTTGATCTGTCATCTTCAACAAAGACTTCTAATAATCTTTTTTAATATAAGTCTGATGATCTGCCTCCCAAATGACTATATTTTACCATTTGTTTTCCTTCAATAGACACTGCATTTACTCCTCTTATGCGATTATGATAAATCGTATCCGTTTTCTTTTTTGCTTGATCACACAGTGAAATGAACATTATCTCTACTATATATATATATATATATATATATGCTCTTGTTAATTTTTTAAAGTTAACATTCCCTGCCATATGACATAATTTGTGTTATTAGAGGTCGGTGGATAAAGAATACAAATTTATTTCATTCCTTGCAATCCTATAGGGATAAAATATTGGGTGAAAAGTGAAAACAAAGAAGGAGATTAAGATTTTTTCTTAAAAAAATCGAGTTCTTCTTCCCAATCAAATTGTTGTTATGAATAAATCTATGTACATTTTACATTAATATTTTTTTGTGTTTGAGTGCATTTTTATTTTAAAAAATATCAGTCAAAAGCTGAATTATTTATACTGGACTATACTTGAATTGAATGAAAAAGGACAAAGATGATGTCTCTTATTTAGGAGCATTTTTATGAAAGGAAAGAAGTTGCAAAGGATGACTAGTAACATTCACAAATGTCTTATTTCCAATGATTTATCTTAGCAATTTCATTTTCCATATATATATATATAATTTCATAAAATGTAAAAATAATTTCAAATTGATATCTATACTCATAATTTGCTTTAATTTCTAAATATATACTATTATGCTTAGCCACAGCCCCTGATGTTACGTTTGCCATTTGTGAAAACGTCTATTGCTATGCAAAACGATTGGACAATGCGTATGGAAAAAGAAATCATGTTATAAAATTTTCCTTACCACAATTTAGTTCGAGTTCAGATTAGTTAATTATATTACATATTATATGATTTATTGCTAAACGATAACTACGACGTGTTTGTAATTAGATCTTAAACGATAAAGTAAAAACCAAAAAGACATAAAAAAATGTAATGTGCTTGAATTTTTCTCCTGAAAACCACAATCAATCGATTCAATGGTTCAAAGGTTAATGGTCTAACCATAGTTAAATTGAGATTAACCCAAACATAATTAAAATATACAAAAGCACATGCATACATTACCGTTCCATAAGTAAATGAAATATCCATGTTTAAACTATACAAAATCCAATAAAATAGAGTTACTAAAACACAAATATAACCAATTGTTATTAGGGAGATTTACTGTGTGGTCCCACATAGTGAAGATATTTAACAAATGGTCCCAAATTTTAAAATATTTAAAAAATGGTCCCATTGATAACACAAGGTGCAGCGCATGGTGTTGTCAACTGGCAACACCATGCGCTGCACCTTGTGTTGTCAATGGGACCATTTTTTAAATATTTTAAAATTTGGGACCATTTGATAAATAAGTCCCTTATTTGGGATTCAACAGTAAATCTCCCTTGTTATTTCCCCTTTGTAATTCAAAACGACACCATTTCAAGTTTAGTTAGAGGAGCATATATAAAATCTAATTCGGCCAACCTATTAAAAACTCTTGACATGATTTGTTAGGGGGGCTAATTTGCTGAGTTACTTGTTTAACTGACCAATATTGATTACATTTTTTAGTGAGCACATTTTTCTTCTTATTGGAGGCAATTCTTTTCTAATTATTGTAGGATACACAAAGTGGGCATTTCTTCCATCAAGAATTCGAATCTTGATTCGTATGAGGGGCTAACCCCTTATATAAAACTCAACTCGATTGATATATTAGTTGCCTTTTATTATATGATACTGTGCATGTTTAGATTAGAGATTGAAACTACTTTTTTAACGTGATTTATGATCTACAAGGAATGTTAGATGGGTTTTATCTCAATTTTTATGAATATGTTTTTCTAACGATATAGCAAACAGTCCTATTGATAACTTATTTTTGTAATGACATATTGTATTTGGAATTATTATCTTATCCAGGTTAAAAAAAATTTTTTGATACACAAAGATTTAGGTGGGTTCGGCACCGGTCCCCCACAAGGCTAGGGCACGGCTCCAGAACTCTTTGAGCACTTAGAAGGGACTTACGAGATCGCCTACTAAAGAAGCTCACACAATGGCAGATAGAATCGAATTCACCTCCTTATGGGAGTTGAGCCCGTTCCCCATCTGTACTAACTCTTATTGGCTATCCAGGTTTAAATTGAGGCTCATAGCCATAGGCACCACTGTAACTCGATTGCTTGAGGCTGGAGAATGGATCAAAATGATTGAAGGAAATAATGAATTCATTATTAACAATGGCCTATGGATTTTAACTATTCATGGGAAATACTCACTCTTTTTTCTTTTGGTTCGAAATGGGAACTACTTTTCAAGTTATCCACTCTTCATTGAACCACTAATCATGAACTCATCAACATACTCAACTATAAATTTACAATAGTTTACACTATTTACAAGTTTTTAATAACATCATCTATTGCTTTTAATGTTATGAACTAAAATTTAAATTCTTACTGAAATAGGTGTCCATATTCAATGTTCGATAGCATCTCACCTGTGTCAATTGAAAAAAACATACTTTATTATGTTAATAAAAATAACAAAATAATAAAATGTACAGCGTAATTTATTAAATTGAGAATTACTGCACAGTTTCATTTAAAAATCCCCCAGTAAACATGCACCCCTTTATTGAATTTGGCAAGATACATAGGCCGAAATGATCCCACATTTAGTTTATGAGGCATCATTGTCTACTTTCGGCCTTTGCAGATTATAAGCTTCACGTAAACGACACCCATTTTCAATTAAAAAATGCAAAAACAAAAGGAACAGTACTCATTGGTGGTTCCTTAGTCCTTACTTCATGTAGAAATTTAGCATGAAACAAAAAAAAAAAAAACCCTCTAATCCAATCAAGGCATCGACTCAAGAGTCAAGTCCACAACCTCTAGTTTGGAACCAAAGACCAATATTACTTCAGCTCTTTGAAAAGAATGTCACAAATCAAATACAGTAATCTTTGTATCTATCTGAAAAAAGAATGATATTCAAATGATCTATCAATTAATCTGTCAGTCTATCTATTCTATATGCTCAGCCAAAAAAACAAAATCTTCCCTTTGGAACTCTTATCTACCGTATCCCAGCCATTTCCCCTCCAAAAATAAGGAAAAAACGATGAGTAAGACGAGAAATTGAAATAGAATACATCAACTATCTTCCTTCTACAGCAGGAAGAAAAGTGAATTTTACAAAAGACGGATCAATGGACGGGAAATGATGATAATTGTAGCAGTACTGAGCTCCTATCTAGTAAGTAAATGGTACAGATTCTACTCATCAGATACCAAAGTTGGGCTCTTTGATGAGACATTGAGCGCTCGTCCATCTTGATAATGAGCAACCAATGTAAATCCCACACCATCTAACCCAACCCCATAGGAAAGGGGTCCCCAACACACCCTACACAAACTCTTGCCTCCTTTTACTTTTATGCCATATCAGTGACAATCCACAATCTCTTCCTTTTCTTTTCTCAAGGTACGGTTATGTCATTTGAATTACAAGCTCTCCACATAACAGTTAGATTATAACTTCATAATTAAAAACAATTCTCACACACACAGCCATTATTTTTACTAGAACCTTTTCTTTCGGCTCTTTTGCGACAAGTCTCTTGGTTGGATAGTCGTTCATGGTCGTAATACACTGATCCATTAGGCACCATAATTGAATGATGTTACTTACCTATAGATGGAGTCTTGAGATTTCGATTCTGATCTTCCTTTGTGTGTGTTTGGGTTTTTTTTTGTTTTCTTTTTTGGGGGGGGGGGGGGACGGTTATCTTAATAGCGAACTTCCCTGTGCAAAATTAGGCACATAAACAATCTTTCCATGAGTGTTAGCCCTTGGCAATCTACTAACCTTGTTAACTGTCATCTCCAAAATACAAAATAAAACATGTATCATCATCATGCCTCTCTAGTAGAATAATCAAGAGTATGGCAGAGGATCCCTTTAATGAATTTTGCCTTTCTTGTTCCTAGCAGCTTGGATCTGTTCTGCAAGCGAAACTTCTTTCCGCAATCTTTCCTTCTTGATAAGCTCCAGATCCAGTATCTTAGAGTTTGGAAAAATGGAATTCAAAGCTTTTCCTTCCCAATCCTCTTGACCACTAGTGTTCTCACTTATGAAAAACTAAAGACAAGACAAACAAAGCGTCATTAGAATCTACAAGTAATGAGGCACATTACAAACATAGAACAATGGGGTCAAAGGATGGGTTATAAATTATAATGTCTACATGGTAGCTCTACTTGATAGGCGCTTGTGAGCACTATATACCAGACTTCAAAAATGACAACTCTGAGAAATGCCAATAGCCATGGGATGATACTTAGGTATAAATCTCTAGATGTGGTTGTTAAAGTCAAAAGAGAAATTTTTTCCGACTAACCATCACATTAGTTACTCAAAAGAACTATATGCGCCATAGTTCTACTGGTAAATCTCACAACTAGCACATCCTCCCATTCATAATAAATACCCATTTACTTTCATCTCTTCCTCTCTTGTTCATATAAAAACTATCACAGGATATCGGTTCTATATTTTGTGTATATATATTGAGGGCTCAAGAGATACTAAATGACATAGGAATCAAGTTACTGGACTTCCCTTTCTTATACTCTACAAACGTAAAGAACATTTCTTGCATCCTTAAAAAATCCCCTTTTCTTTTTGTACCGGGAAGAAGTCTGATATTCAACAGATAAACAACACAATCGAGGACTAAATTCATTTTTTCCAAATATGAGCATGCTATTCTAACTTTCAATCCATGAATGAGGCGATATGAAGACCTACCTTTAATTTTGAGTTAAATTTAAAATCTGGTGGAACCTCTAGGTCACCTTTGACTTCCTTTGCTCTTCCATATGGTTGAGTCTTTATATCCCCAGGAGGCTTAGCCCTCTCTTCGTGCTCCCTTTTCTTTTGCATGAGCATCATCTTTTTTATTGCTTTTATCTGTGCTTCTCTCTCAGCTCTTATCCTTGCCATTTCCTTGGCCTTTTCCTTTTCAGCAGATTGCTGAAGCTGGTAGTGTACAGCCATTTTTTGTTCTATCTTCTCATAGCTATCCCAGTCTAATTCTTTCTCATCTTTCCCTCCACTTTTAGCTGCTTTTGCTATGCTTGTAGCCCATGAATCCAACAATTTCTTTGCTCTGGCAACAGCAATATGCTTTCCTTTTCCCTTTTTCTTAGCCCATAGTAGCTGATGGTGCTCCAATTGTTGTTTTATCTTATCATAGCTATCCCATTCTAACTCTTCCTCATCACTTCCTCCTTTCCGTGCTCCATTTGCTATGCTTTGTGCCCATGAAAGGTAAATCTGCTCCTTCAATCTCTTTGATTTCAAGCGCTTCTTCCAAACACGTCTCAGTGAAGAACTTATCTTTGCCTTGATTTGAGCACTGCAGGGAGATTGGCAGAGATTGAGAAACATGCTGGAGTAGACCACAGTACATTACATACCATGCTAAAGGTCAGCCTAAGATCCATGTCAATTACTAAGCCAACAAGTGCAGAATTCCATTAACTAAGTTGAAACTTAAGACATTATGCCGATAGCTTCAGTATCAGGTGCACTAAGAACATACTATCAACTTGAATCAAGGATAGAAATTAAAAGCTATATTTACTATTTACTATTCTCGCTAAGGGTAAACACATATTACTCCAAATCAGGCAAGTGGCAATAAAAAAAAACCCAGTTATTTTGCAAAAAATTCAAATAGACTGTTAAACTGAGAACTATAATTAGTTGCATTGGCTTTTCTAAGCAACTAGTGAAGAGTGAAGTGTCAATGTTACAAGCTTAATGCTTAAGTTATTTCGGAGCATTTCCAAACAGCTACAACTTCCATATGTTAGTTCAAACTCCAAAGTCAATTCTCAATATTTTTCTGCTTCCCATTCTTTTCTATATTGAATACAGAAATAGTAATTCGCCCTCTATTGTTTCTAAATGATGGATGTTCAGTATTATACATTCAGTGTGATCATTTATTTTTTATCTTTTGTTCTCCTATTGAAAAGCGCAAACCTTTCTACAGTATGGGATTATTTTCTTCCTTAAGCAGACAAACAGACGGATGGTTAGATGCATAGCAAAGCAGGCATGTTTACCTATGAGTGCGAGGATGTTCAGACATCTTGCTTCTTACCTGAAAATTTTTCCAAGATAGAGAAAAAGTGAATATTGGTTACTAGGCCAATCAAAAGCAAGGAATTCGATGGTAACAAAAAATAATTGTGTTTTCTTTTCTTTCCTTCTGTTTTGTTTGGGATGAAAAATGTTACTTTAGGTCATGTGACACTTCAAAATGATAATCGTCAGTGTTTAAGAATAAAAAAATTAAGAGAATTGCCATGCATTCATAAGGCTTATCATGTTATCAACAACTATAAGAGATGGCATACTCTAAAAACTGCAACAATTCTTACATGACATCACCTTAGGGTCTCTTAATGCCTCCAGTGTTCTTTGCTTGATCCGCTCCCGGGTCTCTGCATTATGTGTAATGCTAGTGGCTCAAAATTAACCAACCAAATCAAGCATCAATGTTCATTCATTTGAAATTTTTAACTACCTGCAGTGTGCTTTCTTCCTTTGTTCCAAGGCACTTTTCCCTTGTTGGCTAGACCTATTTTCATCCGCCGAATTCTCTCCCTAAGCATTTTGCTATCTAGAGTTTCTACAGAGTCACTGCAACCAAAAACTCCATTCCCATTGTTCAAAATTGTCTTTTCAGATGAATCAACACTGACTTTTGACTGATTATACTCACCAGCGTCAGATGCCTCTCCATTATCAACAGCAGTAAGAAGTTCCCCAATAGGGCAAGCCCTTTGAGATGAACAAATAAAATCTAATTTGGGAGTTACAGTCTTCACCATAGTTATTTGATGATACACAATCTGTGGGCTTGGAGGATTACGAGCGAAATCCACCACATTGCTCAAAATTGGCCTTGAATCAATGTTTGACATATGATTCAAGGAAGAAATTGAAGCAGACATTCCTCTGACAGGACTGTAGCCAAATTTCTTTATTAGATAAATTGTGAAACACACAATAGACAACAAGGTGATGTATTTGTTTCGATGCATTTGGATATATAATCAAATACTAATGCCCTGGAAAAGAAATTTCACACAAGTTCAGTCCTCAAAAGTTTGTGATTCTGCGGCGTCAAGACAATGTCATAGCGGAGGAGTACTCAGGGATCATAGGATAGAACTATAATCTCATTCAAACAAATGCATCAACATTAAAAGCCGGAAAAAAAACCATGAGTGCTGTTTCTCCTCCTTCTATAAGTCAGGTGAATAATGAACTGTCAGCAAACCACAAGTAGCCCAATATATTGTTTCACAAAGCAGAAAAATTAGACAGCCAAATTTCAAGGTATTTTGTAACCTAAACATCGTAAAAGTTATTTACTCTCTCTCAATTCCCCCACCGATTCTATAAAACTATACCATGCTGAGAAACAAAGCACAAATTGACCATTCAAAGCAATAATCTACAGTTGAATCGACCCTAACATTACCCATTTGAAACTAAGAGAACTTTTGAAGACGAAACAACGTTAAGGCACACATTGTCATTAAATTCACCAAACCAGAATACTATCATTACTGCAATATTCACATTCACACATGAGAAGCAAACCAGAAGAGACGAATTAAGTTAACTTGGGCACAGACAAACACAGAGCGCGCAAAACCAGAGACAGAGAAAGAGCTCACAATGAATTGAAGGAGAGCATTGGAACAGTGGGAGACCCCCCGGGGGGAAAACTGTAGAAAGAAGAAGCAATTAGCAAATGAAGTTGAAGCTCAGACCCCAAAAAGAAAAATTTGAAGGTGAAGGTGAAGCTGAAGCTGAAGCTGAAGCTGAACCCTGATGTCTGCTTCTCAAATGGCACCTAATCTACCATGAATTCTACATGTTGCTAATGAATGGGAAATAGTCCCTCATCCTCTCTCTCTCACCCCTCGTTTTCGGTTTCCGTTTTTCTTAGACCGAGAATACGACAAGGAGATATATTTTCAGTTTAAAAGAGAAAAACAAATAAGAATTAGAAAGACCCAAATACCCTCATCTTCCTTTATATCTTGGGAAAGTCAGCGACTTTTTTACAGCGTTCTGCTCTACTTCTGAATTCAGTGAAGACTGAATATCTTGAGAGTGAAAATTAAAAAATAATTCAGATTAGACTGAACCATACCAACTAATCCAAGTATTTACCCTGATTCAATCCGATTTCATTATATTTTTTATTTGATTGGACCGGATCAGATCACTTCATGTTAGACTGTACCAAATTGGACTACCGGATTTATTTATGTAGAATCTAATATTAAAAAGATATTGAAAAATTGGGGCATTACAAAGAGAGTCTACGGTGCTATTAGCCCCATTTTGCTATAATTAATCCAAAAGGTCAAATCTAAACATAGACTTAAGAGCTAAGATTACCATACAACCGAAAAGAAAAACGTATACGTCTAGCTAAAATCAGTGTTCATAAACTATGATCACGCATTGATATTGACTTCTTGAGGGGATCTACCCCTAAATCGCTCTCAAATATATATAAAGAAGCAATTTTCTTGGATTATTTCTACCATGAAACAATCAGAAAGAGCCACATGGTTCATTGACCTCGTCATGGAACCCAGGAACAAGAAGACGCGTTAATCAACCCTATGGATCTCAAATATATATAAAGAATCTCATCGTGGAGTTCAAGAACAAGACGGGTTACATCCTAGTTCCATCCGAGGAACAGGAGCCTGTAAAGGAATCACCGATATTATGTAACCATGACCGTGAAGATGGAGAGAGAGGGAGAGAGAGAGAATAAGAAGAAGAAGGATAAAGAAGAGAGAGGTAACAATAAGAAGAAGCTTCGTGAGAAAAAGGCATTCTGGGTATTTTTCTCCAATGTTCAGATTGGGACGAGGGCGTCTGACGATGAGAACAAGAAGAAAAGGAAGGAGCTTGATGATGAGTTCAGAATCGTCAAAGAGGAAGGGATCTTGTTTTCCAATGTTGAGATTGTGCCGGAAGAAGAAGACAGGGAAGAAATCCAGGAGCTTGTGGGGAAAAAAATGAGGAAAAAATCTTGCTTCCTCGTCTGTTTCTCCAGCATTCAGGTGGCCAAGTAAGATCGATCGAGGAACAGCCATCGTTTTTACCTAATTAATGTTTGTGAGGTTAACTTTGTTTGAACATGTTTCTCTTCCATTTAATCTGTTTGTTGTGGTTAAGTTCAGGTCAACTTTGTTTGTAATAAATCGTTTGTACTTTGTAATCACCAGTTACTTCTGGTGGTATTGGAAAGTTGTCTCCTGGCCTCGTGGAGCTTTCCGCCATGTCTGTATATATATTTTGTATCTGGTTAATACAATATTTACTTCACTGAGTTTATTTTATTTTAGTTTTGATTTATCAGTTTTGAAACCATTGGTTTCAATTCTTCAATGGAAAAAATAGTTTAGATTTTTAGTAGATTATATGAATCAATATTTTAAATAAAATAAAATTTGAGATATCAAAATCAAAATAACTGGAATCATGAGGAATCAAAAGTCATATTAACCCTTATGATTTTGATAGCTACATGCTCCATTCCCTAATTTCCTAAATGTAAAATCAACTTTGTAGTACATTAGTAGTACTACATCTTATCTTTAATATAAAAGTCAGTTGACTTTTTTCACAGAGATTAAAAATGTTAAATAAATTATTTAATTATAACACATACTCTGAAATATTTAAATGTACCATTAGATTATATATCAATCTACTTGTCATGTAAATTGGTTTAGAAAAATAATAAATACATCAGTTAATTAATTTCATTTATTTCTCCAACAAAGTCAACTGTATTTTATATTAAAACAGAGAATTATTATATATAAATTATGTCTTTGCAGCAGTGCTTGGTACTATTAGGATATATATGCTTGATAATTAAAATGTGAAAAGGTTTTTTCTTTGTTTTTTTTTTCATGTTAAGCATCTATCCAATGTTTAGACCTACCTCACTGTAATTTAAAGGATTTATCGAGATCAAGACTAATTTAGATCGAACCGAGCAGGATCAAAAGGGCATCAAAACTCTACCACCACTTATTTAACATTGTTGTGTTTTCAAAGTTTAAAATTAAAACATTCAATTAAGCTAATACAATATTTTACAAGTTAAATCAAGTAACAGAAGTTTCAAGGGAGTTAGTTTGTGCTCTTAATCCTCACTGGTGTTAATTAAAATAGATGAACACCAACCGATGAATTATTGGTCGAGGTGGTAAACCCAATTTATAAGAGGAGAAAACCTTTACTCTCTAGGTTTTGAAATGAATTAGTCTCAAACCCAAAATGATTTTATAACATTGGTAACCGACCAAAAAAATAATAATGGACGCCAATGTTTAATAAAAAGTATTTGAAAATTTTTTTGACCTAAAATATCAAACTCAAACTCGGATTGTTCATGAAAGGATTGATCATCATCGAAATCTAGACCATGACATCAGATTAAGAACTAATTTTATCAAATTCAAGGAATATAATTTTGTTTGAATTTGATAAAATATTTGTTTTAAAAATATTTTTCCTATTTGATCGAGATGAGATATTTTAGCTTGAATTTGATAAAATATTTGTTTTTTTTTAAAAAAACTTCCCGCTTGACCTCATGAAAGCAATTTGCTCAATTTATAATTAATCAACTCCTTAATCGCCAAGAAACTACCCTATGCATACCAATTAACTTGATCACTCAACATCAGTTATTATATAAACATATGCATCATTTTTATAACTTTCAATTTCAGTTATGCAAAAGGACTCATTCAATGCTTGACTATTTGAAATAATAAAAAACTCGTTTGGCTCGTTTGACAAACTGCCATAAGCCACTTATAAGTGCTTATTCACACAAGTCGAGGCAAATATGTTGAGGAGATTGTCTCGTTTTGTGAAAAAGCACTGTTGAACGTGCTTATGAAAATAAGCCACTGTTACCAAACAGCGCCGTTGAGTTCTTGAATGTACAAATACATCATAAAGAAGAAGCTTAATTTCTCTCTGGGATGAGTTTATCATCACACGAACCCCAAAAAAAAAACCTGCACCAGTGTTCATCGATCTTATTATGGAATCCAAGAAGAAGATAGGTTATTACTACCTGCTTTCCTCCGAGAAGCCCTTCGAATACCTGAAAGAGCCTGTCTTTAAAGGAATCATCGCAGACATATAACGTGGATGAAGAAGATGAAGAGAAAGAGGAGGAGGAGGAGGAGAAGAAGACAGATAATAAGAAGCTTCGCTTCAGAAAGAAGTTTGGGGTTTGCTTCTCCACTGTTCAGATTGCCTCCATACTGGAAAGAAGCCATACTGTAAAAGACTAGCTTGTTGAATTAAAGAGCCTCATCGGTTGATGCAAGAATCATTGAACTTGTAAACCACACTTGGCTCTCAATGGGGGGCTTATGATCAAGGTTAAAGATGGGCTCTTGTTTTATGCTGTTGAGATTGAGCTTGAGGAATGCATGTTGACTTAAGGGCCTATTTGGAATTATGCTATAAAATCATATTCAAATGAGATAAAGACAAAAATCATTTCACGTTTGTAAGAGTAATTTCGAATGTTAATCCAAATAGACACCTGTATGACTCATTTTACTACCAGAAAAAATGACATCCGTCGCTAAATATTTTCCATTGCTAAATGGAAATTTTATGATAGAAAATAGCCATTTAGTGATGGATTTTTTCGTTGTTAAATGAAATTTTTCTAGTAGTATTTTTTATTTGATAGGTTTTGGAGTTTGTAATAAAAGATTTGAATGCACAAAATGGACAAGAAACTGTATGGGATAGAACTATAACTGATCATTAATAATCAGTCATAGTTATAGTGGGTGTGTTTGGCAATGATTATAGACAGTGAGGTTTCGCAATGTTTTTCCGTAAAATGAAATAATCTCCTTCACATATTTACCTCAATTTAAGTAAAAATATTTCCCTACTGTATTTTCAAACGGGTCCAATAAAGGTTTTCCTCAAGTGTCTTTTGAGGTACAGCTTTCTTGCTATTATACTCTAATATTATCTCATAAAACTGTATGCCAAAAAAAATCTCGTAGTAGTAGCAGCTGTAGGCAAGGGATAAAAAACAATGTCGGTGGGCTTAGCGGCCTACCTAAAAGTCATTTTCACGTAAGTCGAGATAAAATTTCTCTCATATCTTTACCTCGGAATCTGTGATCGTTCTCCCAACGAAATTCCCAAACACACCCCGTATTATACAAGTGATAGATCAAAATATAATAAATTTAGGATGATTCAAATTAAATCCATTTGAAATACTATAATAACAGAGATTCAGGTTTTAAAAAAATCTCAAATGTTAAAAAACCAAAATGCCTTCTATAGGTAAAAAAATTGAAGGTAAAATCTCATAGCTCTCGTTTGATTCAGGAGTTTATGGAAATGCAATGTATTATAATAAATGAAAATTTAATATAATATAACGAGGATTACATAATATTTGTTTATTCTGCTATTAAGGAATCATGAAATGAAATTCATATTTTATATATAATAAATTGAAAATGTGAAATAATTTTTTTAATTATATCACAACTAAGAATGAATGATATAAATATTTAAATATTGATATATAAAATATATAAGTATCCACATATTAATTTATATAAACTGTAATATGGATTACAAAGCCAAAGCTATGTAATTATGATTGATGTAATTCGTTGTAATCATGATTACATTCAATTGCATCAGCGTGCAACCAAACAATATAATCAATGTGATGCATCAGGATTATATGTAATCACCTTTCATGTAATTAAACCTAATTTTTATATTAGGTTTAATTACACTTTTTGTATAATGCAAAAAACACTTTGTATTTTTAGTCCTAATTTTTATATTAAAATCTTACATACAATAAGTATAATAAGCTTAAAGCCTACATTGAGGTCTTTTTAAAAGTATGCAATAGTAGGTTTAAAGCCTACTTTGATGCATTTTTAGATATCTACATTATATGTAGGTCTTTAAAAAGGCTTCATGCATAAACCTAAAAAAGCCTACATTCAGACTCAGACTTAGGATCATACTCAATTTTTTTTATTACATGTTTAAACCTATTTAATTAAAACTTAATCTGATTAAAGGCTTCATGCCTAAGCCTAAAAAGCTTAAATTCAGACTCAGGCTCAGGTTCATGTTCATACTTAATGTCTTTACTACATGTTTAAGCTTATTTAATTAAAATTTAATCTGACCTAACCTATTTCCATGTCCGGTACCGATTTTCTCACTTAAAAAAAAATTATCATATTGAGTAACCAATTTTTCTTTTTTTTAATTACATGTCAGGAAAAAACAAAAAGAGGCCTAAATGTTATGGAAGCCTTTGATTGTAGCCCAAATATCCATCGCAAAAATAATAAAATCTTCCCGTTTTCAACTATTCGGCCTAATACTATAAAATAACGATAGCCTTGAAGCCTTACGATTCTCCTTCTGCTTCCCTTGGATTGCTTCAAAGCTCGCACTGTTACCTTCCCAGTGTTAGGGTTAGGGTTAGGGTTTTGGCAATACGGCTTCGACTTTCTCGTCGGTTTCCATGGATCCCACCAAGAAGCGAAAGCTAGATGGCAACGGCGTCGCCCCTCCCGATTCCGACTTAAACCTCACTCCTTCTGACGCTCGCAAGATCATTGAGCGTTTCAGCCCTGAGCAGCTCATCGATGTTCTCCAGGAAGCTGTCGTACGTCACGCTGATGTCCTTGATGCCGTGCGGTCTGTCGCCGACCCTGATGTTACACAGCGTAAGCTTTTTATCCGTGGTCTTGGATGGGAGACCACAACGGACGGCCTCCGCTCCCTGTTTTCCACCTACGGCGAGCTTGAAGAAGCCATTGTGATTCTTGATAAGGCCACCGGAAAGTCTAAAGGTTATGGGTTTGTCACCTTCAAGCACGTCGATGGCGCATTGCTTGCTCTGAGGCTATGTTTGGTTTGATGGAGGGGAAAGGAAGGGGATGGATAGGAGGTAATGGAAGGGGATGGAAGGGTATAAAGTTACCTTGTTTGGTTTAGTTAAAGGGGAAGGAAGGGGAATGATTTTTAATGATTCTTTGTTTGGTTCAGGA
>JANTPZ010095793.1:0-19266 GCA_025593235.1 Vachellia pachyceras | reverse complement strand
ATTGTTCTTGCCTTGTGCTATATACAACTGGACACCACCTGAGGGTGCGGGTCAATTTCATGGCATGCCCTTGGATGTTAAGGTATAATATATCTTGCCGCCTGTAGTATATCTTTAACTGGGTGCCTGATTTGGGGCACTTTTTTACCGAAACCAAAGAGACTAAAGTAGAAGTAAACATAGTTAACTAAAAATTCTTGTATCTGATTTATTTTATAATGCAGGTTGTACATTTTAAAGGATCAAGAAAACGCCTAATGCTAGAGTCTTGGAACTTCTATAAATCCTCTTCCATCATTGAAGACATGTTATGCCTCATTCTGGCAAGTGGACGAACGAAGTATGATTTTTGAATTTCACTTGAGAATTACTTGAACTGGATATTATGCCGACATGCCTTTGCTAGCGTCCAATTAGTCTTAGTTACAACTTAGAATGGTATAGCTGGACCCTTGGATAGATTATTGAGCTTGAAATTAGTTACCCAAATATCTCCACCTCTAAATGGTATTCCCATTTTTCGCTTTCCCTTGTGTCCCTTTTTGCGAAAGGCGATTGTCGATGGCATTGTACTTATGGGTTTATTTTCAAAGATAGCTGGTGTGAGTCTGAAGTCTAAAAGAGTAAGCTTTAACTATTCATTACTGATGAATAATGTGGTTCGTTAGAGTTTTTGATATTATATATGGATACAGATTAACTTCGTTAGAGTTTATTTGTGTTTTTTTTTTGGTTTTGCATAGTAATTCCACTGCGTGAAATGACTCTATTGGCAGCACTACATGTAACATGACGGTAAGGACTTGGGAAGAAAGCAAAGGACATATTGGTCTTGTTTGATTCTGTTTTCAATTTTATAAACTTTTATTTCTCTGTTTGGCGATTTCTTTATTTTTGAAGTTGTCTGGTACCTTTGTCTTGGCAACTAAGATGTTTTTAGGCTTGTTAGCACAAGAAGATGGGTTCTTCACAAGTTACATGATGTTTGGTTTGTAAATGAATTATGCCAGTTGGCTCACAAAATGATTACCCAAAGGTCTTTGGCTTAAGTGGCATTTACATTTCTTAAATGCAAGGGATTGTGGGATTAAACCCCAAATGATACAAGGGGAGTGTGTGTGTGGTTCACTCATTGAGGTTTGATCCCACAACCTCTCTTTTAAGGAGGCGTGAGTTACCACGAGTTAAAGGCTATTAGGTGAAAAAGAATACATAAATAACCCTAACGAGGCAAATGGATTAAACATACTCATCACCACCCTAATATATGTGGACACTGAATTTGCACGAATATTGTATGGGGGGTAATTTTTTCTTCACACATATTATCCAAATATTCGTTCCTCACCGAAATCACTGCCCTTGGTTTAGTAAAATCTTTAAGATATTCAGAATTTAAATGAAAAAAATGATTATATAACTTTTCCCCTATCCTCTAATGGAATAATACCAGTGTCCCATTTGGTACGTGTGCAAAAGTGGAAGTGGAATCTATGTGTTTGGTTGTTTGATAGCATGTAACCCACTTCCCCAAATAATTCACTTCAAAAAAAAAAATGATGGAAGTAGGTTCCATCAACTCCCTTATGCCCCGTTTGGTTGGATGGAATTGGGGGGTGGGAAGTGGAAGTGGAACCGGAATCCAAAAATTAGGCTGTTTGTTATCATGGAGGTGGATTCCATGGAATCCAAAAATGTTGGAACTGGGTTCCAACCTCCCCCCATGGGAACCCAGTTCCATGGAAATGGCATTTGACGCTTTTGCCCCTTCCCCTTCCCCTTCCCCATCTACTCTTCGACACGCACGACGGAGGTGGGCGAGGCCTGCTGGTGGGCGGAGGTGGTCGACAGAGGTGGCTACGGAGGTGGCGACGGAGGTGGGCGATCTCCTTCTCCGGCGAAGTATGGAACGACGTTCTTCGATCTCCTTCCTCTGCAACAGAGTTCTTCAATCTACAACAGTGATGGACGTTGGGCGACGACAAATGACAACAACAATGGGCGACGGTGACGGACGTTGGACAGTTATTTGGAGCGATCTGCAAGCGAACCAAACGACGACAACGATGGGCGACGAGCGAGCGATCTCCAAGCGAACCAAATGGCGAGCACGGATTTGCGACGGCGACTTAGACGGAGTTGGGCGACGACAGTAGAGGCGAATGACATACTTCAGAGGTAGGTGACGGCGCGTAGACGGAGGTAGGCGACGGCGATGGTGACGGCGGTGGGCGAAGAGTTTTTGTGTGTGAAGGGTATTTTAGTATTTTGCATTATACTTCCATGGTCATACCAAACACACTTTAAAACTCACTTCCAATTCCACCTCCACTTCCAATTCCAATTCCATCAAAATCACGGGGCATTAAGAATTTAGTTCTAGTTCCTGAGAATTGATAACAGAGTCATTTTGCCCCTTGTATGCTCAACTATCAAGAACGGTGGTGAGGATGGTGGTGACTCCAGTGAGCATGATGGAAGACAACGAGTCTGGTGAAAACGACAACGGACGGCTTTGACTCCTGGTAGAACACGATGCCTTGTCTCCACCAACGATTCCTCATCTCCATTATCTTTTGATCTTCGTCTGCAACGTTGTTGGTTGGACCAACGATGATGACGATGATGCCGCTTATCTCCACCAGCAACGACAAAGCTCGCTGCTCATTAACTCAACCTAGTGTTTTGATCAGGATCGTTGGTTAATATCATTGGGTTTGAGATGGATTTGAGAGCATGATGCGCTAACTTCATATCTAAGAAGCACCGATGCCATCATCTCAGGCTTCTTGGTTCTGATTCCTTTGATTCACAAGCTCTTGATTTGTGTATTTAATTTGATTTTTTGGTTGAGTTTGGATTTGAATTAGTTGTTTAGGTCTGGTGTAAGAGAAGGGGATTTGATTTTTTTTTTCTTGTGATGAAAGGTATTTTGGTATTTTCATATTATAAATATATATATTTTAATTAAAAATTATATTTTACATTTTTCAATCTAACAGGCATATTTTAAAATTGCTTTTCACATCTAGTTCCACTTCCACTTTTAATTTCAATTCCAATTCCATCAAAAATTTATCCGCGTACCAAACGGGTCATATGCAAGGTTTTAGCTATGGAAATTTAGGGGACAAAAACCCAAAAATTTAGGGTTGGTATGCTTTCTTATTTTGAAAATAATTTTTTGTTTTTTAAAAAGCACTTATGTAATTGTTAATTTTTAATTAAGTGTTTTGTTAAACAAAAAATTAGAAATTTAAAAAAAAAATCAAAACTTTTTACATGTTTTGTTATTTTTTTTATTTTTTGTTTTGTTATTTTAATCTATATTTCACTTGTGGTCACACTCCCCGGTTTGTCTCATGCTCATCTACTCAGCTCTGTGGCCCTCAGCTCATCATCGCTGCACTTTCCTCTCTGTCCCTCACATTCTCCCAGTTCTCTAAGTCGATTTTAACAATTATAGTTCTAAAAAAGGTTTTTTGCGTTTTTTTTGTTTTTTCTCTTCAAAATTTGTTTTTTAAAAAACACCTTTATAAAGGCCTCGTTTGTTACACCTTTATAAAACCATTCTAAAGACATGAAAACAGAAAAAGAAAACAAACAAGTAAGGCATTGGAGTGATGTATCGATATATTTACAATAGGAAATCAGAGGATGAGCAGGGCATAAATTATTAAAAAAATTTAAATAATTGTTATTGTTATTATTGCATATATTTTTGAAAAATTATACTCAATATCTAATTGAATGATAAATATATGGGTATTAGAAAATCTTCAATTACAAACTTGACAATTTTGAGATTAAATATGATTATGGTGATTATTTCTTTTATATGCATGTTTCTGTGTTGGCATACAAAAAATTTAACTGAATCCTCTCACAAATGATTGTTAGATATTTACTTTTGTTAGTGTGGGGTATTTCTGAAGTAGGTAATGTTGTAAATATTGTGTGTGGATATGTTAAAGGATGAGTCCCACGTTATTTGGGATTGTGAGGGTTCAAGTAAATGTTTGATAAAATACGATCTTGGACTAATAAATGAGCTAAGAGTAGGAAAAAGCTTGAAGGCAAATCCGGCAATTTTTCCTTACCCTTTATATGCAAGTTAAACATGTATTAGACACCATTTATTAAAAGTTATATGAAAATAAAAATGTTGTTTTCAATAAAGATTTGACTAAGAATTTGAACCTTATTTCATTTCAAAGGCCCTAATTGTTAGCTTTTGATTCAATGATGTATTCAAACTAATTCATTGTCACCATTTTATATTCTATTTAAAACAATATGTAGCCATTGATTTTCTTAAAGAGCAACGCATAGGAGTTGGGTATTGAAAACAATTGTTACTAAAACCAATGCATTGAAATCTTCAAAGATATTAGACTCATTTGAAAATGCGATAGAGAAGTATTTTTACTTAAGCTGAGGTAAATATATGGAGGAGATAATATCATTTTGCAGAAAAATACTGTTAAACATTTGTTTGGCTTTTAAAAATGTTTCAAACAAGCTCATTATCAACGTCCATGTCACTATTTGAATGTGTTTTAATGGCATTCAATGGTAAATTTTATTTCTATAATATTAATGTTGAAAGTAACTTGTAAGGAAATGTTGGCCAAAAAAAAAAGTAACTTATAAGGAAATAAGTTGCGCCTCCATCATTGTGTTTGATGACACCTCTGACTACATTTTCAAAAGCAACGTTCTGACACTTAATGACCATAAATATTGTCCTTTATTATTATTATTATTAAAAAGCAATAAAACCTTATGCAAAATAAAATACACACATGCATGACTGATGCATCCTTTTTACGTGTGTGTGGCTGAATAGAATTGTTTTTGAATATACAATAAGGGGTTTAAAGGAGAGTCTTAAAATATAACACTTGAGTCTTAGGCACCTCTCTTTTTTCTCTTCTGACATATTCTACTTGCTGAGTTATACTATTTTTTGCTGTTCTGCTCACCTTGTCTTACAGGAAGAATCCATTTAATTTTGGGTAGTGTCGCATCTTACTTAGTTGGTAGTTGTTGAATAGCTCTTAAGGGCGGTATCCTTGAACACGAATCGGGTTGATTTTTATTTTTGCAAGTGTTACCATCTACAGATAATGGGTGATAAAAAAAATTTACATAATGATGGAGAACAAGTTTTTAAGAAATTTATTGGTTTATCACTTTACCTTGGCTATGGAAGGGAATTTGACAAACTAGATGCTTAATTGAGCTATTTCTTCATTGAGAAATAGGCTTCAAGAGGAGCTTCTTTGATCAATCACCACTTGTTATCTGGTCATGTGATATCTGCACGTTGTCTAATTTGATGAAGCATAATAAGGATTGATGAAATGTTGATTTGTTGATGCAATTATATCTAGGAGAATCATAATTGAGCCTCAAATAAGAGAAATAATATCTGATAGGTTTGGTGACTTTTCAATGAACCACTTCTATTTATTATTATTAAGTCTTTGGGAGTTATTGACAAGTCACCGAGACTTGGAACTTGCATATATTATTTTCTTTGTTTATGATCTAATTATGATTCAGCTGTTATATTTTCATTAGGTGGTTCAACATGGTATTTCAAACTCCTTTTTCCTTATCTTGATGGATTAGAATATTTGATATGGTCTCCAATGGTCATGGTTTTATTTAACTAGTTTGATCATGATTGTTTTAACGTTATAAAAGTATATTCATAAAAATCAAAATAAAATTATTCTTAGGACCCATATGCCCTATAATTAGCATGGAGGTGGTAGGACCCACAAAAATTTGCATGACCTTTTTGTGGTCTTCAAGAAGAAACCATTTATCATTTGCTCCTCTCATGTTCTATAATTAGCCTTTTAGTTTGTTTATCCTATGTGGCTTAAAAGATGGTTTGCACATCTAGACAGGAAGCATGTTTGGTTCAGGTAGCATTAAATAGAGGAAATTGTTTTGGTCTTATATATCATTTTGGGATAGAAGAAATGGGGAAAAGATGTAGAGATGCTGGGAAATTTCATAATGATAACGAGGTGTAAGATCTCAAACATTTGAAATTGGAAGAAAAAGATAAAATATGATAGAAAGACTCAAAATGCCCTCAACCATTAAGTTTGGTAATGACTAAAGCCTAATGAAATGTGGGGAATGCTTTAGCAAAATTTTTGAATCCTTTGAAACGTAGTTAATTTGTTACTGAATGAAATGTGGGGAATGCTTATGCAAAACCTAAAAGTTTAAGTTGATTTGGCAATAATTAACAATGATTGAGAGCATTTTAGTATTTCCCCTTCTATTTGGTCATTTTCCCCTCCAATTTCAAAAATCCCATTTTGAGATCTCACATCCCTCTGTCATTGTGAAATTTTCTAGCACCTCTCCATCCTTTCCTAATTTCCATGATCTTTTTATTTGGGATTTTCCCTAGAAATGTAGTTTTTGCATGTGAAATATGTCATTTAAAAAACACAAATATCATCGTATTAGAAGTAATCATGTTCGAAGCATTGTCCAATACTAAACGAGGATATCTTTATAGTAGGGACTCAAACATTGATTTATCACGTTGTTATTAACTATCCCCTTCAACTAGAGCCAACTTCCGTTGTTGAAATATGCCTTTGATTATTAGGCAACTATGAACTTTCTTAAACAACAGCTTTATTTTGGATGGGCTTTCATGGATCACAAAATTCTAGTGGTCGCATGAGTACTCCACAAGCCTTTGTTTACTTAAGAGTAGATCTCTTGTAGCAAAGTCAAGGGACTTCATAATGGGTGGTGCTTTGTCATTCTAGATCCTTGTTGCAATGGTGAGCATGACATCTTCTTCAGTCTTCACAATAAAAGATGTGGCATCTTGTGAAAGCATGCATATCCTTTTGTGCATATTACCAGACCATATGAATATGGCCTGCTTGAAGAGGGAAATGATAAGCTATTGTTAGCAGAGACTCAATTTTTTCAATTCAGGATGATGCTAACTGGTATTTATTCTGGCTATGAAGATTTAGTGAAATTATTATAATTTATACTTTGTAGTATATTGTTTTTTTATAGTAACTTTGTAGTATATTGTTAACGTAGGTTTGTATTTTCTGTTATTGTCTGATGTTAATTGTGATTTTACATTCCAATGGTTAGTTATAAATAAGTTGATTGATATTTAGTTTTAGTTAAAATGTGATTATAAATCAATACTCATTGCTTTGAATTTAAACATTAAATCACGAAATTTATTTTCTTTTATTTATTTTATAACTTTTAAGATGTAAAATTCAAATTCAAAATAATATTTATGCCAATTTAAAAAACAGTCAATTAAATTAAACAAAACTTTTGGTGGAAAAAGAAAAACTATTTCACCTGTATTCATAGTTTTATATAATTTTTTCTATCAAAGAGAGGTTAGTCTCTAGTAGGCAAATCAAAGTTTGAATCTCATTAAGAAGAAGTGCCTAATAGTAAAATATATATACTTTAATTTTTAATCAAAATTTGTAGTAAAATTACTTCAAACATAATTGCTTCCCATAGAATAGAAACACGTCTCTGTTCAAAAACTTAGAAAAGTGAGAGGAAATGTTTTTGAGTTTTAATTTTTAATTTTTAAAATCTGAAACTCATTTTTGTTTTTAGCTTTTGGTTTTATGTTTTTTCTGTATTTCAATTTTAAAAAGGTGTTGTTAATTAGAAATAGGTAACGTATGTCAAGTCTGTAACGTCCCAAAAATTTAACCATATGCTTAATGAAATTTTTGCCATGTGTAAATAAAGAGGATTTCAATCATCAATTCATTAAAACAAATCCTCTATCCAGCCAAAATACATGTCATTAATAGCAATCTAAATCCTCCCAAAATATCAAAGTCAATAAAAAATAAATTGCGGAAGTCTTAAAGTCATGGCAATTTAAAATGATAGCATGTGCCTAAGGGCACAAGAAAGCCAACAAGGCTCACTTCGCAGGTGCCTTCCCTTGTTGCCTACTAGATCAATCACCTGAAAATATTAATATAATGGGGTAAGATTCCACGTCCCAGTAACTCTGAAAGTTTCTACCACACATAAGCAGACGGCATACAATTAAAAAGAAAGAACTGATTTACTGAATACATTTGTGTATATATACAAAGTAAACATAATATAAACAATTTCATATTTTCTTTCATAATTATGCAACTCATAATCATCATCACAAATAATGCATAATAATGTAATAGGCAACCACCCTTATATCACCGTCCATCCTTATTTCGCTGACTAGAGCCATAGGCTAACATGTAGTCCAATAAAAACTTATCCATGTAACTGGATTGTCTCAAGCTCACCAGTTCCTTAAGATACACCCGGCCAAAGGTGTAGAGCTCAAGCCTGGACTATGGCTCCCCTCCTTAAAAGAAAACTGAGGAGGTGTCACATATCCCACAATTCAAATGCAATCCCAGCCAAAGGAAAGACACAGGAAAAGGGGCCTAACAAATGCCATCCACTGCACCGAGTGATGGCTTATCACATGATAAATTCTCATCATACATATTTTCCTCCATACTCCAACCGAATCACTGCAACAACCATGGCAGTTATAACAAATTTTCATGCTGAAATATCTTGAAAACTCTAAATAGTTGCATTTATATAATTCAGTCCAAAAATGCATAAAACATAATTCAATCACAATTTAATCATAAGCGGTTCACAAATATATGGAAGAATATTCAGAGTTACCTGCACTCCCTAGCTTACAGGCAAGTACACAAAAGTCACTCCAAAGTTCTCAATGAGAGTCTACAAAATCATACACAATAATTTCTATCAGTAGACTAATCAACCTATTCTAAAAGTTGTTTCAAAAATAATCTAAATACCTAAAACTACCCCTTACACCTAATATTGGTTAAAGATATAAGTCACCTTATTTATTCTTATAAGACAAGTATATATATTGTATGATTTAATCTCTTTTGTAATTAACAGGTTGTGTGGGATGAAGGAATTAATGATAATAGTAGTAATAATAGTAATAATAATAATTAAATTCGTAGTGGTAATAGTCAAATTATTTTAAGTGTTCTAATTCTTGATAATATGTAGGCAATGTATTATTATTTTATTTTATTTTATTCTTTTTTCTGATAAAAATGATAACTATAGTAATAAATATAATAATAATCATATAGAAAAAAAAGACACACCTACGCATATTATCAATATGCCTATTACCTTATTGAGGCTCCCTTTTTATTATATTGTTGTTATTATTATCATTATTAAACAAAAAAAATCCACCCACAAGCATTCACACACAAAAGTGTATATATGCATATATATATATATATAACCATTTTATTTATTTTTTTATAATAATATGAGTAAAAAGAATGACTGAAAATATAGTTTCTAGTAGGCACGCATAAACATATATATATATATATGTATATATACCTATATATAAAACTATACATATATATTTTTTTAAGAAAATAAAAAGGAAAAAAAAAACAAACAGAAAACGCACACTTACATATTTATATATACTCACACCTATAACCACATATGCATTTGCTTGTTAGTGGCCTTTCTTAGCTATTTATTTTATTTTTCAAAATTAAATTTTCAGAAGCAACTTGTCTCTTACCCATATACAAGCTTATGCCAAAGGCATTTACAAATATATATTTACAAATATACACAACTCAGCATAAAGCTGTACAAGCATATTCATATGTCTTTACGAATATATACATATATGTATTTTTTTTTTTGGCACAAGAGTGACTAATATTGATTGTAATGGCAGCAAGAAAACGAGTACTACACTAGCTGATATTATAGGCTATAGGAGCACAGAAAATGGCAGTAGAGTAAGGCAATGAAATGTACTACATGAAAGGATTTTTTCTTAATTGAAGAGACGGGAAAATGAGACAATGCACAGTCCACAACTGTAGTGCAAGCGTACCTTACTCAAGAATCACTATGGACCTCTGGTGGAAGCTGAAAATAAACAGGGTTGAAAAGACAAAAACATAGTAAAAGGAGGCACTGTAGCGTAGGCAGAAAAATGAGAGAGAGCAAGAAGCACTGGTACTGTAGCGGCGAAGTGAGGTGAGTTTACTATAACGGCAGACGGAGATGCTTTATATAGAGATAGTTTTAGGGTTAGGGTTAGAGTGTTATTTGAATAAAAACGTTTTTTTAAAAAACAAACGAAAATAATACTATTAATATTAGTAATAATGATAAAATTAAGGATTGTTATTTAGACCTTATTATTATGTTTTTTTCCTTATAATGAGATAAGCTTACACATATAATTAAATGCCTTTTAGGAGGGATTTTATTTTATGTTATTATTTTTTCTTTCATAGAATAAATATTTAAAATTCCATGCTTATTTTAAATGTTAATTTATTTATTCTCCATAATTAAATAAAATCTAAACAATTAATTATAGGTTCTAAAATTATGGATGTTACAAAATCAACTATTATACCATCGAAAGATAAAAATCATAAAAATTAAATATAATTAAAAAAGTAAATAATTAAAAATAAAATAATTATAAAAAATAAAAATATAAAAACTAACATTAACTAAAGTTTGAAAATATAATAAATAATAAAATATTATGATAATATCAAAAATAACTAACTAACCCTTTTTCTGATTTTCAAATCTGCATAAAATCTGTTTTGTGGTTTTTAAATTTCAAAATTAAAATCTCAAAACATTTTTTGTAACTTTTAAATCGGGATAAAATATATTTCGAAATAGTATTAAAAACTAACTCAATTTATTTGAACACATTTTATTTTTAAAATCAAAACAGAAAACTTAGAACCACTTTACACGAGTTGGATGTTAATTTTTCACTATTTGATAAACATTTACTTTGCATCAACCCCATCATTTGCTGTGAATGGGGAATTCTAGAGAGATGAGAGAGATTTCTAGAGAGAGAAAGAGTAGGCATGAGAGATGCAACAGTAACCTTGAGAATGGGGAAGGAACTGAGGAAGGAGATTGCAAATCGAAGGAGGAGGATGAAATACTGAGGAGGCATATTAAGGAGATGGATTTTGATACAGTTATGGAAGAGACAACCTTGTTGGAGAATAACTTTCGAGGCCAACGTGAACTTCAGCAAGGAGAGTTTTCTCAGGCTAGAACCAAGTTGAGAGAAGGTGAGAACCAGCATAAGGATGGAGGACAGCTAAAAACTCCCATTTCCTATAAAGCTAAACTCATGGGGAGTGAGACCCAGGAGTATGAGGAGGATTATGAAGAACAACTAAAACAATGGATTAGGGAGGAGGAAGACACGGCCCCCATCCTATCTGAGGCCCAAGAAAAAATGTTTAACTCTCTCCCAAGTGTTCATCTTCCAGACGAAAGGCTGAGGGAAATGTGTCGCCCCTGGAAAGATGCTCTGATTTTGACTCTCCTTGGTCGTCGTACTAGTTTAAGAATGATGAGAGATAGAATGGCCTGGCTTCTCAAATCTGAAGATTTTGAGCTGATTGACCTTCAAAACAATTTTTATGTGTTTCGCTCAAAAAATAGAGAGTTGAGTAAGAGGTTGTTGTTTGACGGCCCATGGATTTTTCAAGGGCACTATTTAGCTATTCAGAGATGGAATCCAAACTTCAACCCTCACTGTAATACTATCCAAAAAATAGTGATATGGGTAAGAATACCTACATTGCCATTACACTGTTACTCGGAGGAGTTTCTTTTTGAGTTGGGTAATACCATAGGTAAGACTCTAAAGGTGGATATGAATACCTTGGCTCATGGTCACAACAACAATAGCTCGTTAGTGGAAAGGGGCAAGTTTGCAAGAGTTAGTATGGAGGTTGATCTAACTAAGCAACTTAGGTTGCGTTTTGTCATACGTAAGCGTATATATACGATAGAATATAAAGGCCTGGAAGCTATATGTTTTAAGTGTGGGAGATATGGGCACAACCAAGAAAACTGTACCTTCCATGGCAATGATAACCTTGAACGGCCGGCAGAAGCTGTAAGCTCAGGCAATACTCCTGTGAACGAAGGGGAAAACAGAGCTAAACAGAATCTGTTTAGTGTTCCTGGGATATCGCTAGAAGAGCAGTACGGCGCGTGGATGAAAGCAACCAAAACTTTTAGACCAAAGAAAAGCAATAAAGAAATAGAAAGGAAGCATAACACAGATCAGGATAAAGGAATCAGAATAGTTAGTAGAGAAGGGAAACAAACCTTAAACTCTCGGTATGAGGGGCTTCAAGAAGAGTGCCATAGCTTACAAAGGGGCCTGACAAAGGACGCTAGCATAAGAAAGGGTTCTGTTTCTGAGTGAAGAAGGAAAGAGGTGAATAGTGTGGAGCAAAACAAGAACAACAAAATGGCGCCGAAGGAGATTATCCAAGAGGAGAAAGGTGGTACAAAAGTTAAGCTTTCTTCTCGGCAGATGGGACCGTTAAAGCAGATAAAGGAGGCTATGAAAATGACAAGAGAGGATAAAGGGGAAGCAAGTCAACATGTTCTGTTGGGAGAAGAAAAGAGCATTGGGCTGAGCCCAATAATAGAAGACGAACTATGTATTAAAGAAGTGAAGAAGACAAAAGAGGTGGAGAGTGTGGAATTAAATAAAGAGATGAGCACTAAGTCCAGCCCAATGACAAAGCCCAATCAACGTGAAAGGAGAATGAAGGTGGTGAAAAATTCTGGGCTTGGCACAAGACATAATGCTAATGGGCTTCCATTTAAAAGGGTGAAAAACAATAGGGTCCATAAAATAGTCTTGGGCTCAATATGTAAAGAGGACTCAAGGCTCTTGGATCACGAGAAAAGCAACAAATGTGAAGTAGATGCTGGGCTTTGCAATAAAGGCTTGGATATTGCTGACCACTTGGTGCAAGAGAGAGTGGAGAAATCTCAAAAGCTCATGGACGCCAAAAACACGATTGAGAAGTCCCGGAGCAAGATGATGAAACCGACTGTTTTGCTAGTCCTGTTTCCATGGTTCCAAACTCGCCTGGGATGCAAGAAGGGACAGGTTGGTTGGAGGGGCGGCACAAGGAGTACCATAATGAGGGACTAGGAGAGGACAGAAGAAAGGATGGGTAGCAAATGGATCTATCAGATTCATACCAATAATGCTGGCATTCAGGTGCTGTTTTTTTCCTGATTTAATCTTTGTTTTTCTATGAATATTTTATCTTGGAATTGTCGAGGTGCTGCCTAAAAAATTTTCCTGGTAAATTAAGGGATGCCATTAGAGGGAATAATGTGCATATTGCTATTCTCATTGAAACTCGAGTAAACGGAAGGAAGGCTGATTTAATTATCAGTAAGTTGGGTTTTAATTCTTGGGCTAGAGTGAAAGCTACTGGTTATGCAGGGGGGATTTGGATACTTTGGAATAATTAAGAGCTCTTTGTCTAGTATATAGCCTCATCGACCCAAGCTATTCATGTGAAGGTTTGTCCCGCTGATGCTACTCAAAGCTTTTGGCTTTCTTGTGTCTATTGTCACGGACTTACTCTTTCCTTGCCCGTGCGGCACTTAGACACTCTCTTTCTAGTGACTAAGTCAGCCTAAAACCCCTTTAAGATGTAGGCAAGTATGCTTTGGTAAGAAAGAAGAGAACTCAAGTATTGAATACTTGAAAAGAGAATGTTATTCATAAGGAAAATGCTTTACACGTGTTTTGGATGCTTGGTTTCTAGGTTGCCTTGCCAAATGACCAAGGCCTCCTATTTATAGCCTTTCCACCTCATTAATGAACGGTGGAGATTCACTTGATCCTACGGCTTACATTATGTATCTAGAAAATTCTATACAAGACTAGATGTTTCATGCATATTCTAGATCTTTCTACACCTTCATAGAATGGACTAGTAAGCTTCTAGAATGGTCCAGAGACTTCCACAATATTCTTGAACCTTCTAGAATATTCTAGAGCCTTCTATGATGTTCTAGATCATTCCGGAACATTCTAGATTATTCCAGAACATTCCATCATATTCTAGAACTTTCCAGAGAGTTCTAAATCCTTCTGTGGAGTTCCAGAACTTTCTCTAATGCTCTAGAATTTTCCGCTAACATCTTAATTCCTCTAGACAAGTTCCAATTTAGGTGGTGGAATTTTGAACTCGTGACATTCTACCCCACCTAATTGGGCGACGTCCTCATCGCTTCCTCCCAATATGACCGGATCTTGTCTTCATAGTTCCATAAAGATAGCTCGTGCTCCCAAGTTGACTCAGCCTCAGGCAATCCTTTCCAACGCACCAAGTACTCAGTGTAGCTTGGGTGACTCCCTCGCCTTGGAATTACTCGATGTGCCATAATCTCCTCTACAACACGGTCATGTGTAATGGTAACCGCAGTAGGAGCCCTCTTAGATTCACCCCTGCTTGGATCTTCCTTATCAGCATGATAAGGTTTTAAGAAACTTACATGAAACACAGGGTGAACCTCGAGGTGGGATGGTAAAGTGATGCGATATGCGAGCTTCCCAACTCTTTTCTCTATAGGAAATGGTCCTTCATACCTCATAAGGAGTCCTTTATGAGCCTTTCCATAGTTTTGGATGGTATGGGGAAGTTCACTATGACTAAATCTCCTTCTTCGTACTCCACATGCCTCCTTTTTGTGTCAGCCCATTTCTTCATTCTCTTAGCTGCCTTCATCAAGCACGCCTTTGCTAGCTCGGACTTTTCTCGCCATCCCTTAGCAAATAGAAAAGCACCAGGACTCTTCCCTGTATAAGAAGTTACCATAGTATGGGGAGCTAAAGGTTGCTGACATGTTGCTAACTCAAATGGACTAGCTCCCGTTGACTCACTTCACTGTAGGTTATACGAGAATTGGGCAATATCGAGTAGTTTTACCCAATCACGCTGATTGGCACTCACAAAGTGCCTTAAGTAAATCTCCAATAAAGCATTTACTCGCTCAGTTTGTCCATCAGTTTGCAGATGAAAGCTTGTAAAGAAGTTGAGCCCAAAATCTTGAATAGCTCAGTCCAGAATCTCCCTGTGAACCTTGTATCTCGGTCGCTCACGATCGATTTGGGAATACCCTAGTACTTCACCACATATTTGAAGAAAAGCCTTGCTGCATCCTTAGCATTGTATTTCTTCGGCACTGGGATGAATACTCCATACTTGCTAAATCGATCAACCACTACCAGAATGTTGCCACATCCATCTACCGTTGGCAACCCCACTATGAAGTCCATTGAGACACTTTCTGAGGGTCTCTCAGGGATAGGTAAGGGCTCGAGTAAACTAGCAGGACTGTTCTGCTCCACTTTATCTTGTTGGCAAACAAGACAAGTTTTCACGTACAGCTCCACATCATCACGCATATTTGGCCAATAGTAGGCTAATCCACTAAGGCTTGTGTGTGATGGGTCCCTTGATGTCCTGCCCACAAGGAGTCATGACACTCCCTTATGATTTCTTTGCGGAGGCCACCCCACTTTGGCACATAAAGTCTCCCTCCTTTGGTGTAAATTAGGCCATCCTCTAGCCAAAACCTACAAGTTTTCCCTTGTTTAATTAACTCTATTAGGCTTTTGGCTTGGGGATCCTCTTCCGTACCTGTCTTGAACTTCCCCAAAATAGGAAAGTTTGGTTGTGTAAGGCTAGCTAATTCGGCCTTACGACTCAAAGCATCAGCCACCAAATTGGCTTTGCCCGGTTTGTACTCCATCTTGAAGTCAAACTCAACCAAGAAATCTTGCCACCTTGCTTGCTTTGGGGAGAGTTTCTTTTGGTCTTGAAAGTAGCTAGTGGCCACATTATCAGTTTTCACCACAAACTTGGACCCCAGCAAGTAATGTCTCCAAGTTCGCAAGCAATGCACAACAATGGTCATCTCTTTCTCTTGGACAGTATACCGCCGCTCAGTGTCATTAAGCTTTCGGCTTTCATAGGCAATATGATGTCCTTCCTACATTAGAACACCTCCAATTGCAAAGTCAGAAGCATCAGTGTGTACCTCAAATGCTTTGGTATGATCAGGAAGTGCCAACACTGGTTCTTCTGTCACGGCTCGCTTCAAGGTATCGAAAGCTTCCTGACACTTCTCATTCCAATCCCACGCTCGATTTTTCTTTAATAAGTCGGTCAAAGGTGCAGCTAGGGAGGAATAGCCAAAAATGAACCTTCGGTAGTAATTTACCAGACCAAGAAATGATCGCAACTCGGGAACTCTCCTCGGTGGTTCCCATTCTTGAATGGCACAGATCTTTGCCTTATCTATGCGCAACTTTCCTTGCCCCACAATGTGCCCTAAGAATGCTACCTCTTTCTGTGCAAAGGAGCGCTTTTCCTTTTTCACATAAAGCTCATTTTCCTTAAGGACTTGGAAAACTTGCCTTAAGTGATTTATATGCTCCTTTAATGTTTTACTATACACCACGATATTGTCTAAGTACACTACAATAAAGCGGTCCAAGAAAGGTTGGAATACTTTGTTCATTAGTGTACAAAATGTAGCAGGTGCATTGGTTAGGCCAAAGGGCATAACTAAGAATTCGAAAGAGCCGTACCTTGTTAAGCATACGGTCTTCAGAATGTCTTCTTCGGCTATCCTCACTTGATAGTACCCTAACCTCAAGTCTAACTTGGAAAACCATCTTGCTTGTCCAAGTTGATCGAACAAGTCAGCAATAAGTGGGATTGGATATTTGTTCTTCACAGTAATCTTATTTAATGCGCGGTAATCCACACATAATCGAAGCGACCCATCATGTTTCTTTTGAAATAGAACAGGGGCATCAAATGGAGCCTTTGATGGTTGGATGTACCCTGCATCTAACAGCTCATTGAGTTGCCTCCTTAATTCCTCAAGCTCAAGAGGCGCCATGCGGTAAGGTACCATAGCAGGAGGTTTTGCACCAGGCTTGAGCTCAATTACATGATCCACCTCCCTCTTATGTGGAAGCTTCTTTGGCAACTCTTTGGGCATGATGTCTTGGTATTCATCCAAGACTTTCTTAATCTCCTTTGGTACTTCAACCCTTATCTCCTCAGTCTCCTCCTTAATGGCCATAAAAAAGGTAGGCTCACCTTTCTTAAGCCCTTTGGAGAGTTGCATGGCAGAAAGAGTAGGTACTTGGCCTCCTTTTCCTTGTGATAAAGGTACAGTACATGAATTTCCCTCCTCCAATATGCATATTGTGTTGGCAAAGGGCATCGGTATGACCTTCACCTTGTCTATGAACTCCATGCCAAGTACCATAGAATAATCATCCATAGGAACAACAGAAAAGTTAACAAGGCTAGACCACTCACCAAGGTTTATCTTGATGTTGCGAGCAGTATCAAGGATGGGCTTTGGTTGCGAGTTCACTGCCTTTATCCATCCTTTCTCTTCAACATAAGGGATACCCAATCGCTTTGCTTCTTCCTCTTTGATGAAGTTGTTCGATGCTCCAGTGTTGACTAAGGCACACACACCTTGCCCATTAATCTTCACTTGCACGAACAACAACCCTTTCTTCTCAGGTTTAGGAATCTCAACATTGGCTTTGATGGAGCTGAGGATATGGAGTGATCCCATACTTGTCTCTGCTTGTTGCCGAGTAGCTTGCTCCCTTTCTTCAATTATGGCTGAGAGTTGGCTTCTTTTTGGACACTCTCGAGCCAAGTGTGGTCCTTCACAAAAGAAGCATTTAAGAGGGGGCGCTTACCTCCTTTTTCATCCCTTCTTCCCTTGAAAGATCCTCCCTTATAGGTTGGCTTCGAGCTTCCCTCTTTGTGTGGCTTGCTTCCTCCCCCACTATGGCCTTTGTTACCCTTTGGCTTAGTAGTCTCACTTTTCTTGAATTCAGTAAGGGATTCAGCAATAACGATAGTAGAAACAAGATCTTGTGCACCTCTTCTCTCGATCTCCAACTTAGCCCAATTTTGTAAACCATCACAGAAAGCATAGAAAGCCTCCTTATCGGGGTAGTCAGGAATCTCCAAGAGTACTTCAGAAAATTCTTTCACATACTCTCAAATGCTACCCTTTTGGGTAAGTCGCCTTAGTTTTGCTTAAGCTTCTTTCTCTACATTCTCGGGATAGAATTGCCTCTTAAGCTCTTTTTTGAATTCTTCCCAAGTAGTGATGGTGCATATTCCCTTTTTGATTCCAACATGCCTACGACGCCACCATAGCATCGCAGTGTCCTCCAGATAAAGGGAGGCATGGTCGATCTTCCTAGCATCCTCCATCACATTAGCAGCTCGGAAGCACTGTTCCAAGCTCCACAAGAAGTTATCTAACTCCTTTGCATTCCTAGCCCCTTTATACTCTTTGGGTTTAGGAATCTCCATTCTTGAAGGAGTGAGAGTTGAGTCAAATGAGGTGGCTCCCCCACCATGAGCTAGTGCCTTCTTAAGAAGCACTATCTCTTCCCTCATATTTCCCAACTCTACGTGTACCCCTTTAAGCTCGTTCCTTATAGCTTTGTTCTCTTCTTTGAGGATAAGGATTTCACAAGAAAGAGAATTTGAAGAAGTCTCACATTGTTGTGAACACTTACCAGTAGCCTTGTTCAGGGTTCCCAACATTTCCTCTCGGAGCACATCAACCCTTCCATCAAGCTCCTCTAGATGGGAGTCCACCTCCCTGAACTTGTCCTCTCCATCGGCTACTGAAAGCTCTACCCTCATGAGCCTTGTGTCCACGTCCCCCAATTCCTTCCCTCCTTTGGAAGGTCCACGAGACTTCGACCTTACTCTCCTTTCTCCACCTTGTTCCTCACCACCAACACCACCAGCAAGAGTAGTCTCGCTGCTTGACATACTTGCTTAATGTTAGCTTTGGCCCTTGGACGAAACCTTGGCTCTGATACCAACTGTCACGGACTTATTCTTTCCTTACCCGTGCGGCAATTAGACGCTCTCTTTCTAGTGACTAAGTCAACCTAAAACCCCTTTAAGATGTAGGCAAGTATGCTTTGGTGAGAAAGAAGAGAACTCAAGTATTGAATACTTGAAAAGAGAATGTTATTCACAAGGAAAATGCTTTACACGTGTTTTGGATGCTTGGTTTCTAGGCTGCCTTGCCAAATGACCAAGGCCTCCTATTTATAGCCTTTCCACCTCATTAATGAACGGTGGAGATTCACTTGATCCTACGGCTTACATTATGTATTTAGAAAATTCTATACAAGACTAGATGTTTCATGCATATTCTAGATCTTTCTACACCTTCATAGAATGGACTAGTAAGCTTCTAGAATGGTCCAGAGACTTCCACAATATTCTT
>JANTPZ010095789.1:0-14754 GCA_025593235.1 Vachellia pachyceras | reverse complement strand
TGAAATAGCAAATATGGGCAGTATCATTTTCTCATGATGCAATTTAGGCACAATAAATCATTATTCATGGCATAGGTACCCAAAATCACACTAATCCAAATCAATAACTCCTAATCTAAACTTAAGCACGAAAAGGTTATGTATGGGCTAAAATTGACTCTAAGACTCTGAAAATTCAAGTAGAAAACTAATACAATTAAAGCTCAATCACATATGCATGAACAAAATTTGTGTTCTAGGCCTTTTGCTTTCATTTCATGTCTTATTTCCTTTTGATAGCTCTTTTATTCACTCTTAGGGCTTCACTATATACTTGTTTCCATGATATTATAGTATTCATAACATCTTGGCTTTTCCCCTCTAGCCTTTATCATATACTCTTCACATTATATGACTTTAGGATCTTTCTTGTCTTACCTTCATCAAGTCTATTTTACTTATATTGTCCTTTAATAGCTTTATTTAGAGGACTCATCACTTTCTTTCCTTATTCCCAGTCGATATTAAACTTATCTGACTTCATACCTTTTAGCTCATGAATGCTATCCTTTTAGCTTTTACCTACTTTTCCTTATTGAATCAAACTGAATTGAGTTTAGTCTAATCAATAACAACAAGAGTGTCTTATGATTAGTCAGAGATACTCTCTACGTACTAACTAACCATCATAAGGAAGTTTTCCTTTCTTAAACACAGCCTTGATCACATTCTCGTATTCCAAAGAGCATGGCTCCGAGCCCTATAAAGGCTCCTTACTTTTTGTTAATTAGGTCTGTTATAACCTTAAGAGCTATATTGCTCTTCTGTAGGCTTATCGCCTCTTTACCATTCTCTGAAACTTCCGATAATGGAGTCATTACCCTTTGGAAACTTATAGACCATTGAACATGAGTTAAGAATAAGTCACTTTTCCTTATTGGGTAGCAAGATTGATAATTCTCCAAGACTATTATAAATACTAATGCCCTTTGTTTAGACCTTTCTCAATTCATTCTGTCAATTTCTTGAAATCACCATCCTTCATATTATTTTAACTAGAAGCGCTCCCCCGTGCGTTGTATGGGAAGCTTATAATTTATAATTGTTACATCAACTTCTAATTCATTCACGAAGTTGAATATGTAGATGAAATCAAAACACCACAAATAAATAAATGTTTTTATCCTCCAAAAGAATATAGTTCAGATTTTACTAATAAAACAAAAAGGAGCGAAAAGAAAAGCAGAGAGCACTTCTGACTTTCTTCTCTCTATCAAATAAGCCACATCATTTTTTTCCAAAACATTATTGAATATACATGTCCTTCGAATTTTGTGCCATTCAGTCTATTGAGATCAATCCACTTTAGCACCCATTAATTCTTCATTCTATAGCCTAATATAGAAACACAAAATCAAAAGGTTAGGAAATGTAATGATTCTGGAAGAAAAGAGTTTTATAAGGTTAGTCTTCTCAAAATGCTCATTGGGAGACACTCCTAGATAGTAATAAGATTACAATTAACTACTATTAAAACAATTCTGGCCTCAGGAAAAAATATTTAATTGATCTAAGCCTAAGAAAATATTATTTTTATTCATCTTTGATTCTTGAGAAGACCACATAAAGGCAGAGAGAAACGGCATCAAAACTGCGGCTACAAAAAATATAGCGAAGTGAAAGATAATTAATGAATAATATAACTTTTGAATAATATAATTAAATTAAAATATATAAAAATTAGTCACATATAATTATGAAAAGGATAATATTTAATTAAAAAGGCATTACTTCACAAGTAAATGGTAGCTTCACGCATAAACCCCACATAATTTAATTAAAAAAATAGTTAATAAAGCATAAATATAATGAACAACTATTTGCTGAACTCAAATTAAAACAATGCAATTTTAGGCTCAATAATGAAATGAGAGAATATACATGTGTGTGTATTACAATCTAGGTTTAAGCCTTCTAAAGCATGTGCTCTTAGCACAATAGTTTTCCTTCCATCTTTTGTATATTCTCCGTACATGTCCTTCCCTAATTATATCAGAATCAGCCACATCATTATGGGGTTTATTTATTTTTGGGGTGAAGTCTTGTTGGACGTTTCGGATACAGGTGAAAGATGGTGGAGATAATGTGGAACGACCAAACGTTTCTTGTTAGATAAATATTAAATCTGAGGAAAAAATCAAGTTCTACTCACCCTCTCTCCAAGAGATAACGACAACCACCTATCAATCTAGTTATGCTTTCCTGATAGAAAGCTTCGCTGATAAAAGTAAGCAAGAAGTCTAGGAAACCTCCGGGCCAAAATGTACAAGAATTTTCTTTTCCTGTTCCATTTCCCCCAAGTGTTTAGCCTCTCTTCCTTTGTCATGATGGGATCATATGGGTTTATCATGGGAGAAAACATAGCTGCACCTGCAAGTTACTGTTTGAAAGATCAAGACCAATATGTACAACACATTACAGAGATACTTGCTCGCTCAGGAAAACTTTACGTTGACGTGACACAAATAACCATATGCAATAACATGAAGTTTATAAATGTTTTTCATTCTGAAGGATTTTGGGCGTACCTGTAGATGCTGAATTACGAATCTGCAATACCCATACGGAAGATGGATCATGAGAGTGGATCTGAATACGATACACAGTAAATGCACACCGAGAGAAGAGAGGAGAGGAGAAAGGAACCTTTCTGAGAAGGGAAGCGGGAGAGCCTTTTCTCCATGCATTGTGTTTCAAGTATATTGTGTGTTCTGATTGAGAACATGAAAAAGTTATCCTTTATTAATTAAAGGAATATATCTGCCCATTAGAAAACTGTTCCCACGCAAATAGGATCTAATTCTCAAATTCACACTTTTGGGAATATTACAATTTTGTTCCCACAAATTCTCTTATGCGTACTTTTGCCCCAAAACACATTTTGGGCCTAATCCAACAAGGGTGGATTAGCCCATATTCCTACACATTCAGACAAGATCCTCACCCCATCAAAAGTATGTTCTTGCTAAAAAAAATAATTGGGTAAAAGTTGCCAATTTGTTTCTGGAAGCTACAATTGCATAAAATTTTATTTTAAAGCAATAATACCATTATCGCAAAAAATTTTGTGGACAGTCTGCCTCATAACCATGTGACATCAGTTGCACTTCACACAACATTATGCATGTGTTCCAGAAAGGGGAGAAAGAATACATGTCCAAGAGAATATGTAACAGAGAAACATCAAAGCATAACTATTTGCACAATGATAGACTATTAAAGCTCCAAGTTTCCATAAAGTCAAGATGATCCATAAGACTATTCATACAGGTATAAATAAGACAGTGGGCAAGGCAAATAAAAGAGCTAATCTGCAAGTCTATCAGGAATGTATCTTAGTGCAGCCCAAGCATACATGATTCCACTTGAGCAACCAACAACCTAGAACTTCTTGACACCAAAGCATCTGCTAGAAAAGACATATCTGTTGCTAAGGATTCCAGGTTTCTATTGGGGTGAGGATCAGGCAAGCAAGTGAATGCCAAACTTGTCAATAAGGGAATGCTTAACTCCCGGTATGCCTAAAATTTGAGATGAAATGCAAGAGTGAAACTGGCTGTTTATGCATAACTACAGCTTGACACCAAAACTTGATTCAATTAAATCAGTATGACTTTAAGCTTAAAGCTCAAAAAAACCTGCAAGTCGTGATGAAGAAAAGTGTGAGGAGTAATAATTAAAAATCTATCTCTATCATGTGAAACACCTCGTTCCTTGTATGCCATCTATCTCCTGTTAGTGAGGATTTGACCAATAGGGGTGAATTGGTCAAATTTTAAAATTTAAACTTAAACCACAGAATAAAATTAAAGTCACCGAGAAAGAGAGGAATGATTGAACATAGAGATTTATCCTGGTTTCTCAGAGCACCTCAAATCCACTACCAATAACAAATAAGGCCAATAATGCCTTTACAATGGAGATTCATACTCCCCCTCACTATATGCAATAAAACAGAGACTCACGCTCTCTGTTTCCTAACAATTTCACAGCCCAATGAATTACCTTGAATTTCTCTCAGATTTACAGAAGATAATGCTCAAAGAAACTCTCGATAGCAACTGATGAGGCTTAGAAAGAATATTTAAGGATTTACAGAGAATGAAGATGAGAGCTTTGAATGCTTATCAGAATAGTTATTCTTTTTATTTTCTCCATAATGAATGCTTGGTCTTTTTATAGATGATGAGTAATAAGTTTCCCGTAAGAGTCATTTAAGTGTCTGTTACTCTCATCAACCAACTCTTCATCTTCACCATTAATGCTGTAATAAATGCTTCTGAGTAGCGTGGATGACGACGGCTTGAATTATGCAATCTGTCTGTGAGGATAGTATTTTTCTCTTTCTATGATCCTGGACTTCTGCATTTATGAGGGCAGGTGAAGTTCAAACGTTGTTATTAATCTCAAGCCATTTCCAAGTCAAGAAACACCTTGAAACTTCATAAAATTTCCTTGGTAGTTTAAGTGTTCTTGAAACCCTTAAACTTGAAAATTCAATTCCAATGATTCCAACACCCTAGACAATTTTTCATTCTAAAGCCATTGGAAGCATCAAATTCATGAAAATCACATTTCTTCCTCAATTTCCAGATTTGATCGAAATTCAACAACAAGAGGAATAAAGTGATTTCAAACTTTCTTCACTTGTAATAACATATTCTTGACCCTAAAACAATTTTCATGCATTATTTGATTCAATAATACCTCTTCCTCATCAAAACACAAATTGGACAGCACCTCCCCTAGGGTTTCACGATTCCAAAAGTTCATACAATCAAGAAACCAAAGCAATATATATCAATCAACTCCTTATCTTGCAAGGAGTAAATTGCAATCAATCTTTTCTTCCAAATCCCTCTCTTTTTCACTTTCACCATCAAGAACCCTAACTTTCAAACTTGAAAAAGAGAGGTTTAATCAAGAATCTAATCCAATAGAATTGTAGAGGAGTTGCAAGGATAAGAATATGTATAGATTTGGGTGGAAAAGTTTCTTACCTTGTGATTTCTTGAAGCTCTCCTTCCTCTTCCTTGTCTAAAATGGCATCTTCTCTTCCCTTGCAGCAGCCCCAATTTTCGTCCAAAATGAGGTGGAAGAGGAGAGGAGTTGTGTTTAATAAATCTCCACAAAAGAATGGAAGGCTAGGATTTTGTCTTGAATTCCAAGTTTCATCTAAGGGCTTAGATTTCACCATCAATGCACATATTTGCTTGGTTCTCATTTGTCCACATCAAGTAATGTAACTAGGGGGTTGGAGACTTGGTTAAACCAACCAAATCAGTTACCATCTAGTTGCTTGATCCGGTTACAACTTATACCAGTAAAAATAACTTTATTCCAGTAACTTTTTCAACTTTTCTAGAGACCTTTTTAATTCTCCATTAATCTTCAAAAATCACTTACTCATATAGCAAAATGATTGTCCCAGAAATACCCCTGGAAAACCTTAAATTTCAACAAGGTTACTTTACCCCTGTCGAAATATCTAAAAACGGTCTACCGACAAGCAATTGAGTTTCAGGGCATTAAAAATTTCTAGAATTTTCACTGATACTCTAACCCTTTTCCTTTCCTCAAATTGTTTCTCCAAATGTCTATAATTAATTTCAAGAAAGATGTTTGAGAAAGGGTTGTCAAGGGTATGTGGTTTTCTTTTCAGTTGAAGTTGAGACTAAAGATGTTGGCTAAGGTATGGCATCAATTGTCCCATGGCGGAGGCCTGGGGGGCCAAGTCATAGTCAAACCATGGCACTTGGGCATCTGCTCTACTGTGGGTTAAGGAAATAGAGTTACGCCTTGATTAACAGCTATAGCTTTTGGCCTAGTGGTAAGCGTTTGATCGTAACAATTGGTATCACAATCAAGGTTATGGGTTCGATTCCCAGCAGGACAATTCCTGAGGGGGAGATTGTTGGCCAAGGTGTGACATCAATTGTCCCATGGCCGAGGCCCGGGGGCCAAGTCATAGTCGAACCATGGCGTTTGGGCATCTGCTCTACTGTGGGTTAAGGAAATAGAGTTGCGCCCTGACTAGCAGTTATAGCTTTTGGCCTATTGGTAAGCATTTGATCCTAACAAAAGAGACCCTTAATGATATTCTAGTAGTCAGGGAGTTCCCAGA
The DNA here is from genome assembly GCA_025593235.1 of Vachellia pachyceras. NCBI lineage: Eukaryota > Viridiplantae > Streptophyta > Magnoliopsida > Fabales > Fabaceae > Vachellia > Vachellia pachyceras. The sequence continues at coordinate 8,591 of JANTPZ010095789.1, read as the reverse complement.
GGTATTTCCAGAGTAAATTACCGGATTGCCTCTAGAAAGAGAAGTGGAGTTCGCGATTGATCTTGTGCCAGGGATAAACCTAATTTCTAAGACTCCGTATAGAATGGCTCTGAGTGAGATGAAAGAGTTGAAGAAACAGATAGAGGAGCTATTAGAGAAGGGGTTTATTAGACCCAGTGTTTCACTATGGGGAGCCTCAGTTCTCTTTGTTAAAAAGAAAGACGGAAGTCTTAGATTATGCATTGACTACAGAGAGTTGAATAAGGTGACAGTAAAGAATAAGTATACGCTTCCTCGTATTCATGATTTGTTAGATCAGTTGAGTGGTGCCAAGATATTTTCCAAGATAGATCTTAGATCAAGCTACCATCAGCTCCAAGTCCAAGCTGAGGATATTTCCAAGACGACTTTCCGCACTAGATACGGACACTATGAGTTTCTGGTGATGCTGTTTGGTTTGATGAATGTCCCTACAGTTTTCATGGATTACATGAATCGTGTTTTTCAACAATACCTAGATCAGTTTGTCGTAGTCTTCATAGATGATATTCTAGTGTACTCCAAATCTTTAGAGGAGCATGAAAGGCATCTGAGAATCCTATTAACTATTTTAAAAGAAAAATAATTATATGCTAAGCTCAGTAAGTGTGATTTCTAGTTACCAGAAGTAAAGTAGAGGCATTACTGAGATGGAATCGGCCTAGACCACTAACTGAAGTTAGAAGCTTTCTGGGCCTAGCGAGATATTACAGACATTTTATTCAAAACTTTTCTCGGATTGCCTTACCACTAACTAAGCTCACTAGATAGAATCAACCATTTTCATGGGATGAGAAGTGTGAGGCTAGTTTACAAGAGTTAAAGAGAAAGCTAACCTTGAACCCTATACTAGTAATCCCAGGTCCAAAAGAGACCTATGTGGTCTACAGTGATGCTAGCAAACATGGATTGGGATGGGTATTAATACAACAGGGAAGGGTAGTAGCTTATGCCTCACGTCAGTTAAAACCTCATGAAGAAAACTATCCCACACATGATTGGGAGCTAGCATCAATAGTTTACGCTCTAAAGATATGGAGCACTATTTATATGGACCAACCGTCGAGCTGTATTGTGATCATAAAAGTCTCAAGTATTTACAAGATCAGAAAGAGCTGAACTTGAGACAGAGATGATGGATGGAGTTGCTCAAGGACTATGACTATCAGATCAAGTATCATCTAGGCAAAGCTAATGTAGTTGCCGATGCACTGAGCAGGAAGACAGCGCAGGTGGCTATGATGATGATGATGAAGAGGAGAAACTGATAGAGAACCTCCGAGATTGGGGTGTTTTGAATCAGTTGCAAGTAGAGCCTGATAGATATGGTACTACTCAGATTCATAGTGGCACAGAAGATGAGATCAAGGAAGCTCAGCAAGAAGATCAATTTGGTCAGAATATAGAGACTCAGATGAGTCAAGGAGGAGCAAGAGAATTCAGCAAGAGCCCTGAGGGAATAATTAAGTTCAGAAACAGATATTATATCCCTCCAAAGCCTGCTTTGAGACAGAAGAAATTAGATGAGGCTCACAAAAGCAGATATACCATTCATCCTGGAATGAAAAAAATGTATCACGAGTTGAAACAGCTGTTTTGGTGGCCTAGAATAAAGCGAGATATTACAAAGTATGTGATGAAATGTCTCACTTGCCAGAAAGTGAAAATAGAACACTAGAAGCCACCAGGATTGTTGCAAAGCCCAACGATTCCAGAGTGGAAATGGGATAGTGTTACGATGGATTTTATCGTTGGATTGCCCGAATCAGCAAAGCATAATGCTATATGGGTGATTGTTGACAGAATGACTAAGTCAGCGCATTTTCTGCCAGTGCATACGAATTGGCCGTTGATAAAGTTAGCAGAGAGGTACATAAAGGAGATGGTAAGGTTGCAAGGGGAGCCAAAGAATATTATTTCAGACCAAGATCCTCGTTTTACTTTGAGATTTTGGAAGTCATTACAAGAGGCATTCGGAACGAAGTTAAGTTTTAGCACAGCATATCATCCACAGATGGATGGATAGTCAGAGAGAACAATACAGACGCTCGAAGATATGTTGAGAGCGTGTGTGCTAGAGCTGAAAGGAATATGAAGCACTATATGGAAGAAAGTGTATATTTCCTTTATGTTGGACAGAATTGAAAGAAAGAAACATGTACAGTCCGGAATTAGTAGATCGTACAGCTGCTAAGATAGAGATGATAAAGAAGTTACAAGCAGCTCAGAGTCGATAGAAAAGTTATGTACATCAGAGAAGACGACCTTTGGAATTTGAAGTCGGGAATCATGTATTTCTCCGAGTATCTCCAACAACAGGCGTAGGTCGATCTTTGAAGACGAAGAAGCTTAGTCCAAAGTATATTGGACCATTCCAAATTTTAGACATAGTTAGACCAGTAGCATATCGGTTAGCATTACCCCCAAACCTGAGTCTGATTCATTATATCTTCCATGTTTCCCAGTTAAAGAAGTATAATCCTGACCTAGGACATGTTATAGAATATGAAAATATTGCATTGCAAGATAATTTGTCATATGAAGTAGGACCATCTTGTATTATTGACCGGAAGGTGAAGCAGCTCAGGAACAAATGTATTCCTATGGTCAAAATCATATGGCAAGGGTCAGCAGCAGAAGAAGCAACCTGGGAAACGGAGGAACACATGAGGACCAAATATCCACAACTATTTTCATAAGGTATGTAAATTTTGAGGACGAAATTTATTTTAAGGGGGTAGAAATGTAATATCCATAAATTCTTTGTTAGCTGAAATAAATGTTAATCCGATAATTTCGAAATGAGTTAGAACTTTGAGATAGATAGTACTTAAAGAAAGAAAGGTTATGGGCAAGAAGTTGCAAAGTTAGATCTGGCCTAGTGGATGGAGTTCCATAAGAATTCCAAAGTTAAGCGTGCTAGGGGTAAGAGCACTTTCAGGATGGGTGACCCCCTGGGAAGGGACCTATTTTTCATTAAATAAAAAGATTTAAGGACATAAAGGTCTTTAAGTATAAAGAGTAAGGGTAAAGTTGGAATTTTGGAAAAAATAGAGAAAGTAAGGGCAAAATAGTAATTTTGAGAAAATGGAAGGGCATTTTGGTCATTTGACAAAATCAAAGTCAAAAGTCAACTGTTGACTAATAATTTACAGATGAACAATAAATAGAGCTCGGCTTGCGGAGCATAACCATGAATCCTGGATTTTTCAGATTCAGACTGGATTTCTTCTATATAATTTTGAAGGGAAAAAGGGGAAAAATAATTATTTGAGGTATCAGGAGCCCTCAGAAAAGTTAGATAAAAATATGAAAAAATCTAGTGAATTTTATAGTATTTAATAAAATTATTATCCAGCGTACAATTAAGGCGATTTCCCCGAAAATCAGGAAAAAGACCAAAAAAGACTCGAAAATCCCGAAATATAATTATTTCAAAAATTAATTTCGGACAATCTAGAGGGCATTTTGTAAAAAGGAAAAGGGCTCAAGAATTAGTGAAAAATATAGTATTTTTCAAGGCCCTAAAAAAATTTTGCTCTCCGATTGTACGTTTTCAGTGATTTCAGACAGGATAAATAAATCCTGTAAAATTTATGGAAGTTAAGGGGTATTTTGGGGGTAATAAATTTGTTATATTCAAGATGAAAATATGAAGATTCAATGAGGAAGAAAATATCTCCAGAAAAATAGAAAAAGATTTACCGAAATAAAGTTCAGTTTACCGGTAAAAATATGGAGATTTAATGAAAATATGGAGATTTAAATTTGTTTTATTTAAGATGAAAATATGGAGATTTAATGAGGAAGAAAATATCTCCAGAAAAGTAGAAAAAGATTTACCGGAATAAAGTTAAGTTTACCGGTAAAAAGTACAATCAGTAAAAGTAACCGAATGGGATCCAATTTGGTTAAGGTAACCAGATTTTTAACCAGAAATTACAGCCATCATTACACCTTTTAAACATCCAATGACAAGCAAGAAAATATCTTAAAGGTGGCTTTATCTCAACCATTAGATCATGCTTAAATGATAAGATGAGATCTTAGCCATTAATTCCATTTATGCATGAATTATTAAACAGAAAATTACCTCCACTTTCAGCCATTTAGGCCAACATATTCCAGCAGAAAAAGAAGAAGAAGGAGACGCCATTTTCCTTGGAGAAAGAAGAGAAAAAGCTAGGTGAAATCCAAGGTAAGAGATGGAAGCTTCTCAAGTTACATATGATTCTCTTCCTTGTGATCTTCTCTTCACTTTCCATGGTTTCAAATTTTGATTTGGTCTTTCTTTCTTAAGTTCCATAGCCAGGGTTCTTGAGATCTAAAGTGAGAAAGAGATGGGTTTAGAGCCATTAAGTTGTTAAAAAGTCTCCTTAATTTGTAAGGAGCATATTGATATATATGTTGTTGTTGATTGAGTTATTTGTGATTTTGTAAATTTGGGAAATCATGAATATATAGGGGAGGTGCTGTCCAATTTTCCACTTGAAGTAGGAGAGTTAAAAACAAGCTTTACCATACATGAATGTGAACTTGAAAGCAAGAAAATGATGATAGAAGTTGAAAAATCCATGTTGGTGAATGTGTGTGATGTGTCTCGGTCCTAGCTGGAAAATGGGGACGATGAATTATTTTGATGATTTTGATGCTTCCAATGGATCTAAAATGAGTTTTTGTGTAGGGTATAAGTGGTTCCAAGTTTATGGAAGCATTAGAAAATCATAGAGACAAGTTTGATGTTCTAGGGCTTATGAAATTCAAGGGAATGGTTAAAGGAATTTTCGTTGTTTCTTGTGTTGGAAATGGCTCATGTTTGATGGCCGTTATATTGTCCATTGTGTAGGCAAAGAATTGGTACAAGAGGGTGATTTTCCAAGTGGTCAAGAAAGTTGCAAAGTAAAGAGCAAAGCTAAGAAACAAAGATAGCAAAGTTTTCTAACTCTAGAGCCTTATTGTAAACTTATCTTAATGATGTGCATGACTTTATTATACTTATGACATTGTTGAAATGTGTTTATGAGTGACATGATGCTATGGCCCATATGCATTGATATGTTCTTGGTACACATTCTACATTGTTATACATTTTTTTATGAACTTAAAGCATGTCATGCAATTTTCTATGTACGTTAGTAAGCTTTGCTATTGGGATTTCCAAAAATCTCACCCTCCCCCACTAACAAATTTTTAGGTACAAGTTCTTCAAAGGGTAAGGAGAAAATGCATGATGCATGAAGCAAGGATTTCTCATGGTTATGTACATGAAGTTATGTTGTAATTATGTGGACATTTTGGAATTTATATATGCCATGTAATATGTATTATGAACTTGTGATGTTTAGTTAAGATGTAATAGTTAAGGACCCCTAATTGCATGATCAAGCATGACTAAAAGAGGATTAGAAGTTAGGGTTTTAAATGGTTAAGATTGAAAATGAAAAGTTTGGCCAAGTGTTAAAGTGAAGTTGGTCAAATCCCTAATTTTGACCTGTCGGGGAACAGAGCAAATGAACTCCAAATGAGTTGAAATTTTCCATAAAAATAGTTTGCATTGCAAGATTTAAAAAAGGCTAAAGAACACTGAATTTGGAGTTTTTTTACAGAACGTTATGATGTCCCAAAGTTTGAAGAAAATCACTGAAAAACCTGGGAAAATAGAAAAATGACCAAATGAACAGTGCATTTTCACGAATTAAACTATATCAATTGGCAAGTTAATGACTCAATGAGTATTTTTCATTTATAAAGTAACTTATAAGCTTCAAATAGAAATTGAAAACACTTGATTTCGATTTTTCTAGGATTAGTTATACATTTTCAAAGTTGGTCTAAAAAGCTGTGAATAGTAACTTTCAAAAGTTTTAAGTTTTTAATTTGAATCTTTTGGACTTTTTGATCAAAGTGAGGCTTCCTTTTGGTTCCAAATCAACATAAAATGAAGCTAAGGGTAATAATAAGGTGTATCACACCTTACGACTTCATTTTCCCCATTTCTTTTTCGCACAAAAACCCATTTATACTCTGTAGGTTTACTCCTACAAGTATTTGGACAACAGGTTCAAAAACTTGACGCTTAGATAGTGAATTCAATTCTTATTGAATCGCTTCGTTCCATTTTGGCCAATCTTGTCTATGTCGACATTCATCAACAGATTTAGGTTTAAGGTCCTCATTTATTATTTCAATAGCAATATTTCATGAAAATGTATCGTCGATGATAATATTTTTCTAGTTTCATATCTTGACCGTAGTGACAATTTATTGAGATATCATCATCATTATCAGGTACCTAGACCTTTTTAGAAGTCATTTGATTAGTTATGTCACGGGACTCTATAATGGATTTTTAAATGGTAGCCTCCTTATATTGACTATCATTATTATTTGCTCCTTTACTTTTTTGAGGATTTTTATCTTTGGAACCAGGTGGTCTACCACGCTTTAAATGTGGTATAGTTTCATTTGCACTAACCACTTATCATGTTGTGACATCAATTCTAATAGACCATTCTCAACTAGAATATGAGACTTAGTGATCCTTTTTGCATCTGTAAATGCATCTGGCAATTTCATTGCAAGATTTTGCAAATGAATTATTTTCTAAACTTCTTGCTCACATTGTTTTGTTTGCGGATCTAGGTGAGCAATTGAAAAGGTATTCCATGTAATTTGTTTTTCCTTATCTTTAGTTTTAACTAGATGCTTATTTTCTCCTCCTAATGGCAGAAAATTGTCTCATCAAAATGACAATCGACATATCGTGTCGTAAATAAATCTCTAGTTAATGGTTCAATAGACTTAATTATTGAACGAGATTCAAAGCCTACATAGATTCCCAATCTCCTTTGAAGACCCATCTTTGTGTGTTGTGGTGGAGCAATGGTAACATACCCAGCATAACCAAAAATTCTGAAATGGGAAATATTTGGTTCTTGACTAGAAACCAATTGTAAAGGAAATATCTTATGATAACTTGTAGGCCTTATGCAAATAAGGGTTGTTGCATGCAAAATTTCATATCCCTAAGGTGATTAGGGTAATTTACTTCGCAAAAGCATTGGTCTAGCAATTAGTTGGAGGCATTATCAAGATGAATAGACTTTATTGCATGGTCAAGAAATTGTGCTCTTAATTGAATTATTTAAGCAAGTAATCTAGGAAAGACTAGATATTTGATAGTAAGCACAGATGTGACCATCTTATAGATGCATCTATTAAAACCATAAAGTATCAAAATGGTCCACATGGTGGATAAATGAGCCCACAAATATCACCATTGATACGTTCTAGAAATTTAGGTGATTCAATACTAACTTTGGTAATTGATGGCCTCATAATCAACTTTCCCTGAGAACATGCGGTACAAGCAAAATCCTTAAATTTGAGGATCAATTGATTCTTTTGGGGCTGCCCATGTGAATTTTCCACTATTCTTTTCATCATAGATGATCCAAGATGGCCCAACTAATCATGCCAAACTGCAAATATATCTTTATTAAAAACTTTCTGGTTTATTATAACATTTTTCTCAATTTTACTAATAGTTGTATTGTACAAACCAAAAGATAGTGTTGATAATTTTTCGAAGATGCATTTCTTTCATGATGTAATATTTCTAATATACAAATATTCATCATTCCCATTATTAATCGTCTCAATATGATAACCATTGCATCGGATATCTTTGACGCTTAATAGATTTCTTTGAGACTTAGTAGAAAACATTGCATCATTAATAACAAGCCTTGTTCCTTTGTGTAATACGACTGTAACTCTTTCGGAGCCTTCAATAATTTTTGTATTACCTGCTATAGTATTTATATCTGCATCTTCTATCATCATATGAGAAAAATACTTTTTTTTTCAATATTATATGTGTCGTAGCACTATCTACCAGACATATATCTTCAACCATTTAATGAGAACTATCTTATTCTTCACAAAAGTACATATAAGAAAAGTTTAAAAGAAACAAGATAGACATAAAATATAAATGCTACTTAAAACATAAATACAAGCATTATAATATTAATTATTATCCAAATGCATCATTTTGTCAAGACCCTTAATGTCTTCTCGTCCATCAAGGCATGCAAGATCATCATCTTTAAATGCATATTTTGCCTTGATATTAATATCTTGATACTTCAGATTTGCTTCGACATTATTGCCACTCTTTTTGAGTAAGGCTTGATAAAGTTTCACCAAGTGAGCAGATGTATGATGTGATATCCATTCTTTTTCTGTAAATTGAAATAGAGGTCAAACTAATAGCTATGAGATGAGATAAGGCCCAGAGTGAGAAAGTACAAGAAGAGAGGAAGCTAGTGGACCATAAAGACTACGGGTAAGTTAGTCATAAGGCTTTGGAATTTCTAAATATATAAGCCAAGGACATAAATGTCATTAAGAATAATGACCAAGGGCAAAATGGTTAACGGGGAAAAAGGGTCAAACCAGTAGTCAAAAATCAAGTTAGAGCCCAAAGATGGAATGAAGGTGATGGACTAAACATATCAGAGTTACCTTGGTCTTAATGGATTGAATTC
>JANTPZ010095785.1:0-18254 GCA_025593235.1 Vachellia pachyceras | reverse complement strand
TAAATGGGCTTCCAGAGATTATAATTCACTGCAAAAAATGTTCAGCAGCAAATTATTAGCTATGGGGCTCAGCACCATGTTTGCATCCATGAAACATACAAACCAGTTCACTCTTTCAACCACCACTTTTCTATTGCATCAACAACAAAGCCATCCACCCATCAACTGTGGGTTCAACTGGCGAAAAAATTAGGTTAATACTCTCACTTAAAGGAAGAGGGTTCAATTCTGGGGAGTGCCACTTTGTTGTGGTTCCAGTCGCGACGCTTGGGGAGGCATCACCACAGCTTAGTGAAGCTAGGTTGACATACATGTGTGGTCAGAACTAAAGGGCTTGCTTGACATCCTCCAGTGCCTGCAAGGACAGGCCCTAGAGAATCATGAGTTAGGTGACTTACCTTTGGATCGTGGGTGTACTCAACCCCTTTCCTAAAATTTGTGTAAAAAACAACAACAAAGCCATCCGCTACGCTTGTATGAGACATCTGGGTTGGGCTCCACTCTAACATTGACATGCTTATGTGCATGCTTGTGTTTAAACAAAAAAAAAAAAAGAACCAATGGGCGCTTGGTAGAGTTGGTAAGGGCTACTACTAGCATTCCTCAGGGCGAGGGTTCGAACCCTGGGGAGTGACAGCCGCGATAATTAACGCAACCTCAAAGAGGTTGTCCCATCGGTACCTCGCTACCACCGTAAGGTCTCCTCGCAGGGGGTCCGGATTAGTCTAGGGCGGGCAATGAACCCAGGATACCTCAAGATATCGGATGGTTTATACCAAAAAAAAGTATAATAAAAAAGAAAAGCTACATGGTATTAAGTGAGGTTTTTCTGAACCTTGCACGGGTGAGTTTGGTTGGGCATTTCAAGCCCAAAGTGGAGCTTCTGAACCCAAAAAGCACGGCGGCTAAAACTAGTCATGCGCCCATTTAGGAAAGCAGTGACATAAGTTGAGGTAAGTATGTGAAAGGAGTTTTCTCTTAAGTTGTGTGTAACATGGAAAAAAAAAGTGACAAAAAAGCTTAGACAAACGGCCTCACGTTATGGTGTCAAAGCTCCAAGTCAGAAGGAGAAACTTGTCCCGGTGGCATCAGGCGAAGTTCATCTACCATCTCTTGTTTCTCTCATTATCTCGTCTCTCTCATTATCCCGTCCTCTTGTCTTCTCTTGTTTCACCATTTCCTCTCCTCTCTCAACTGTGCTCCCCTTCATCGTCGCCAATCTCCAACTTTGTTCGGCACCATTCTCGGCGATGGCCAAGATTTGAGAAGTGGTAGAAGCTGATCTTTCTCTCCCACCACTGTTTCCTTCTGTGGGTGTTGGTGCTTCTCGGATTTTTTCCTCCATCTCTCCCACTCTCCTTCACCATCGTATTCTCCTCCTCTTGCCGCAACCGCGACGCCTCCAACCATCTTACTTGCTCCTTCTAGCAGCCATTGACGTGAAAGGGACAAGAGAGATGAAAGGCAAGGAAAAAGGGGAAGAAGTAGTGATACAGGAAGGGCCAGAAGCCTCCTCCTCCCTCCAGACCTTCAATTACCTTCACCAACGCCTCCACGTCCATCATCATCGCTCTTCATTTCAGTTTGGCCAATGAAATTATTTTACTCAAAAATAACAATTATAACCTTGTTGAATCTGATTTGATAACTACAAGGGGTTGTCTCATTGATTTTTTGAGATGGGATTACTACCCCTACCATGCAAGTGTTGTCATAAAAAAACCACTTCTCCAACATTTACCAAACATAAATCATATCACATCATCTAATTTCTACCCAAAAGTCATTTTTCAAAATACACTAGAAAAAAAATTACTTCTTCCACCGTTTATCCAAACAAACCCATTGCCTCCCTTGGAATTATCACAAAGCACAGCAAATCTAGGACATATATAGAGGAACCATTACAAGAGCCTTACAATGGGATGCTTCTGAGTGCATTGGATTTTTATCAACTAGTAACACCAGCAAACATGAAGGCATGCAGCTTTGGGGGGCAATAGAAAAGCGCAAAAAAAATGTTGTGTTGATTTTGAAATCAGAGTTCCAACCATTTAATTTAAATGGTATTACCAAAATCTAGAATCTCAGTCAAAAGTTGATGATTCTGAAACAACTTAACATAGTGCTCTGATATATGAAACTATCTCTCTCGTCTAAGTACTCGTAAAGTAGGCATGCACCAAAAGCTCAACTCTCAGTTTGTTCCCTCAACCTACGAATGGTGCTCCTCACAGTCACGGCACTCGCAGTACTGGCAAACAGCAAAAGGAACAAAGTCAGCAGCCTGCTGAAGGGAACAAAAATAAATAAAACATGATAGGAGGCAATCCAAAGTTGAAGGACTTACTTCAACGTGTAAGCACCGCCTGCTTTCACTTTACCACAATCCTTGCAGCCCCATATTCCTACAGCTTTCCTCTTCACTGCATACTGCAACAAATGGGTTCGTGATCAACTGTTGATCCTCTTGCGTTGAACTTAAAATGCCAAAGCTACTAAGACCCCCTTACAAGGGGTCCTGTGATAACAAGGAAAACCTACCTTCCCACAAAATTCACAGAAATATTTACTGTGCTGACTAACTTCCATCTTCTTAATCTGCTTACGAAGACTAGCACCATACCTGGTACCTGATACAAGAAAATCACCAAAATGGCTTCTCAGTAACCAGTCCCAGGAAAGCATATTTATTATGTGACATGTAATCAACTCCAAATCTGTTCATGCTAATTAGAATAATACCAAGTAGATACATAACAATTCATGAAGAAGGCAAAAAGTTCCCAATGGTTGGTGGTCAGGGACACAGGCATATTACTTTCCACTTGAAATCCTTACTTAGTTAAGATCTAACAAGCACATATTGGAAAAATACTAAGTAATTCGCAGTACAAACATTAGTTGAGAAGAGAACAAATATCAAATGATTGGGATAAATGATTTCAAATAGCTGACCTCTCAGCAATAACAGCTTTTCACAAGATCATGTGTCACATTTTTTAATGGAGAATGAAAAGGTATAAAAAGACAAATAGCCGTATCCCTTTCTATTTCAACTAATGGGAAGGGATAGGAAGCCAAAGTGACCTTTTTTTCCTTCTGAACTTCCATGTTATGATGGCACATTTTCCACTAACCACACAGTCAAAAACGAGTTCTCAACATGTTATAAAATCATTCTGGAATCGCTCACGCATAACCAGGAGTTCAAACGTATCTTGAGACACAAAACGACAAATCTAGGAGTAGGAACAATGGGCAAAATATAAAACCACTCATAGCAAATCAGACCTCACTACTATCATAGTTATTGTGCGTGTTTGGTAGTCCGTTGGAAGAGTGACTTTACACAAGTTGAGGGAACTATGTGAAAGAAATTTTGTCTGAACTTGTGTGCAACGTGATTTTAACGTGATAAACAAACAAGCACATTAAAACTTACCATACTTTCCAACAATGCCTGCCTTCTTCGTTCTCTTCGTCTATAAAAGCCGAAGATATGAAGTTAAAGTTTGTACACAATAGAGAAGCAAAGATAGGCAAAATTTAAGTCTCAAATAAAATCAGAACGAGGAGTGATGACTTAATTAGATTCACAAAGCTACAAGCTTTCGTAGATACATGTAAATCACAGACTATACCCAATTCCGCATATTAATCTATCAACAATTGATTGTACTATAATTATACACAGCTTCAATTAGCTTTACAAAAATGGGTTCTCGTATAAGAACATCATATATACGTACAAAAATGGGTTTTCGCGAAGTCGAACAGGTAAAACCGTGAAGTACAGCAAGAACTCCATGAACAGTCACAAGGAAAACCTTAACAGTCGGAAGTCACAGAAAACGAAAGAAAGTAAAATGGCGTAGGACATGCAAATCAATGTGAGAGAGTACCATGATAGGTTGCTCGTAGGCACTCTGAGCACGCAGGCAAGGAAGCTGCAACAAATGGAGGGGAATATAAAAGGAGAAACCCTAGAAACCCATTTTAGGCCGCGCTTCGAGCGGGGTTGAGTTGGAAGTTGGAACTGGGGCAATTGGATTTGTTCTATCCAAAATTATCTTTTAAATATCAATATTTAACCAACAGCACTGTCCAACTATTCCGTTGTAGTCTAGTTGGTCAGGATACTCGGCTCTCACCCGAGAGACCCGGGTTCGAGTCCCGGCAACGGAATTTTTTTCCCTCTTTTCTTGAGAAGATGTTGTTACCTTTTTGCCCTCGATAATAGTATCCTGTTTCCAGTGTCGTGATATTTTTTTTGGGCTATAGCGTCTTGTGATATTTCCGAAAGGCAAAGTGAATATTTAACAAAAATATAAATTTGATATGATAGCCTATAAAAAATAGATTTGATGAGATACAATAATTAATTTTTAACTTATTGATTGCAATGATGTTTTTCTAATAAATATTGAAGATAGTGTTTGAGGTTATTATAAATGCCTTAAATAAAAGTGTAATTATAATTTTATTTTATGCATTTTGAACAGAAAAATCAATTTCAGGAATCTTGTATAAAGTATTTAAAATAATTCAGTTTATAATTAAATAAAAATGATAAAAAGAGTGTAAAAATTAGGCAATCATCAGGCAAGGAACCATATAGAATTGTGAGCATGACTTAATGACGTGTTTGGAAGCTATTTTGAAAATAGTTTTTACAGATTCTGAGGCAAAATCTAAGTTTTGGAGAATAAATTTTAAAAAATAGCTTTTACAGATTTCGAGGCAAACCCTAGGTTTTGAAAAGTGATTTATGTTTAGGAATTTATTAGCTTTTACGGATTCCAAGGCAAAAAAAGTTGGTGAAAGAGAGGAAAGAGAAAGAATAAAAAGTAGGAAATAGGAAAGAGAAAGAAAGAAAAAGTAGGAAAGATGAAAGAGAAAGAAGAGAAAATGTAGGAAAAAGTAAACTAGGTTTCAAACCGAGGTTTTGTAACCAAAATAGTTTTTCTAAAAAAATTTTGTGCTTGGACAAAACCTAGATTTTAAGGTAAAACCTAAGTTTTGAAGGGAGATGATACAAACCCATTTAAGGGACATATTTAAGGGATTTGAGAACATATATAAATCTGTATGTTGGCAAAAGGAGCATGGCTTAAATCAGAGGAACATATTTTCCATAACTATTTAAGGGATTTGAGAACTTGCGTAAGATACAAAAATATAAATATACGAGAAACCCATTTATATTTAGTGCAAAGGTTTTTCTATGTAAGGGTACGATTCATACACTTATTGATCCCTAAAACTTGTTATGCCCTCATTTTTAATCCCTCAAGTACTCTTGATTTATTTATATTTTTTCCATAACTATTTAAGAGTTCATTATTTCTCACATTCTAGTACTCTTAAGATTCAATTGGCACATGTTTGTTTGGGTAATAGAAATTCTCATTTTTGTGGGTAGATAGATGGGGTTTGGTAGTAATTGAGAGCCAATTTCTTAACAGTACTGAAATGAGGAGGGACATTCAAGGGAATTTTCGATTGAGTTGGAGAATAAAAAGATCATCTTCATGGCAAGTGCTGAGATTCTAGGCTTGAGTCTCACATTAATATGATTTACAATTTATGACATAAATATGTTAGAGGAATTTTACACCAACCCATGTTAATGTGTTTTTTCAATGTTACGACGAACATAACCATACTTGCATGCCCACATTTAAATTGTATAAATTAAAAGAACTACCTATCATAAAGCACAACCGTCAAGGCCATATATAAATGTAGAGGTACCATTCCAAGAGCCTCTTAGTAAGGGAATATTAAGGAGTACGTAAGATTTTTATCAACTGGTACAAGAAGCAAGCATCAAGTCATGCAGCTTTGGGCCAAAAAATTGAAAAGCACGCAGATGCTGCGTTGATTTGGAAATAAGAGTTCCAAACAAACAATTAATTTAAAATGGTATTGCCAAAAAAACTAGAATCTCATTCAAAAGTTGATGATTCTTGAAACAATTCAACAAAGTGTCCTAAATATATGAAACCATCTCCCTCTTGTCTAATTGCTCATAAACTAGGCATGCACCAAGAGCTCAGCTCTCAGTTTGTTCCCTCAACCTACGAATGGTGCTCCTCACGGTCACGGCACTCGCAGTACTGGCAAACAGCCAAAAAGAGAAAGTCAGCTGCCTGCTGAAGGGGGAAAACATAAAAGGAGGTCAACCTATATTGAAGGACTTACTTCAATGTGTAAGCACCGCCTGCTTTCACTTTACCACAATCCTTGCAGCCCCATATGCCTACAGCTTTCCTCTTCACGGCGTACTGCAACAAATAGGTTCATAATTAACGGTTGATCCTGTTGAGTTGAACTCAAAATATCAAAGCTATTAAGAACCCTTCACAAGGAGTCCTGTCATTAAAATGGAAAACCCTACCTTCCCACAGAATTCGCAGAAATATTTACTATGCTGACTAACTTCCATCTTCTTTATCTGCTTACGTAGACTAGCACCATACCTGGTACCTGATATAAAAAAAATAAACAAAATGGCTTTTCAGTAACCAATCCTAGGGAATAAGATATGCTCTTGAAAAGCTTATTCTGTGACATCTAATTAACTCTTCAAATCTGTTCATGCTGATTTACAATAATAGCAGGTAGATACGTAACAATTCATTTTGGGGGGGGGGGGGGATTCCCACTGGTCAGTGGTGAAGGACTCAGGCATATCACTTCTGCTTGAAATCCTTATCTGGTTAAGGTCTTACAAACCACCTATTGAAAAATAAGAAATTAGGAGTCCAAACATTAGTTGGCCAGAGAACAAATATCAAATGCCTAGGATGAAAAGATTTCAAATGGCTGACCTCTCAGCAGTAACAGCTTTTTACAAGATAATTTGTCACATTTTTAATGGAGGATAAAAGTTATACAAAGCCAAATAGCCTTATCCCTTTTTCATCAAGTTTCAACTAATGGGAAGGGATATGAAGCCATAGGCACCTATTCTTTTGGTTCTGAACTATCCATGTTACGATCACACACTTTCCCTACTCACACCCCCTCCTTCTTCCCCCACAAAGTCAAAAACGAGTTCTCCGTATGGTACAAGATCTTTCCGGTAGCACTCACGCATAACTAACAGTTTAATCGGATCTTCTGAGAACAAAACGACCAATCTAGAAGTAGGAACAATAGGTAAACCGGAAAAGTATAAAACTACTCATAGCAAATCAGACCTCACTAATATAATAGTCATTAACACTTACCATACTTTCCAACAATGCCAGCCTTCTTCGTTCTCTTCGTCTACAACAAAAGGAAGATACGAAGTTAAAGCTCGATACACAATATAGAAGCAAAGACAGGCAAAGTATTAGTTCCATGTAAATGAGAACTGATGGCTTAGTCAGCATCACAAAGCTACAAGCTTTCGTACCGATACATGTAAACCACATATTATATTCAATATATTACGCACAATAATCTATCAGCTATTGATTGTCCCAGAATTCCAGAAATATACACAGCTTCAATTAGCTCCTAAAAAATGGATTACTCATACAAATACATCTGACATGTGTGTGTGTGTGTGTTTGTGTGTGTGAGAGAGAGACATCGAATGATGTTTCTCGCAGAGTCAAACGGCGAAAACCGCAGAGTAAAACAAGAACTTCATTAATAGTCACACAGAAAACTCCCAACAGTCGGACAGAAAACAAAAGGAAGTAAAATAGCGCAGGACATGTATATCAATGGGAGAGAAAGTACCATGATTGGTTGCTCGTAGGTACTCTGAGCGCGCAGGCAGGGAAGCTGCAATAAGTTGGAGGAAGGGAAAATGGGAGGAGAAACCCTATAAACCAATTTTAGGCCGCGCAATAGCCAGGTCGGGTGGTGGTTGGCGTGGAACTTGGACGGTCTAATTTATTTGATCCATAATTATAGTTTAGAATATAAAAATTTAATAATTTCTGCATCTCAATATTTCCGTTGTAGTCTAGATGGTTAGGATACTCGGCTCTCACCCGAGAGACCCGGGTTCGAGTCCCGGCAACAGAAATTTTTTGGGACATTTACTGTGTGGTCCCAAATAAGTCACATATTTATCAAAAGGTTTCAAAATTTACAATATTTAACCAACAGTCCCAAGGCACCATTGGGGAATTAATTTGTAAAAGGAAAAGACTATTATGCCCTTCTTGATTGAAAAGGGAAAACAACTTGCAGGCTTCAGTGCATTTCTGTGTTGAAGGTAGGGTTTTTGCTGGTCTCGACATAAAAGCCATGGTCTTTGTCTTCTTGGATTGTTAGGCCTTCCATTCCAGTGAGGCATCCGTCTTACCGAAGATTTGAACCACAGTTTCTGAGAAATTTAATAAAAGGTACAGGCTTTTTTGCTCAAATTTATGCTTCCAATGTCGTTCCGATGTTAGTGTAATCAATCCTAGAAACACAAACAATTTTGGTGGGGAAAGTTGTGTGATCAGGGATCTTGAAGAGTCAAATCTTACATTCGAGGAGGTAAAAGATTTGAAAGAGGGAGATCGAGGCACACAGAAAATGGGGTTGGGGGCGTTAGCTTCGAAGATGGTGCGACCCACCTCAAGGATGCTACTGGGTTCCCACAATCCTGGCAGCCTGCTCCTTCGAGCCATAGTTACCAAACCGGAGCTTCAGAACCCAGAAGTTGCGCTACTCAAACCCAACCGGAACAGTCTTCGGCTGATCTTCCGCCACGAACTCCGGTAGGTGGAGCTAGAATCCACTTCCCCAATCTTTATTAGTTTTAACTGTGCCTTGTTTCGGTTGATTTTATTGCTTTATTTGTTTTTGGGATTTGTTACGTTTCTGGATAGGTTTTAAATGGTGTGGTATGAAGTATATGGTGTGGTATGAAGTAAGATGTTATGTGCTCTGTTTTTGTGTTATGTGTGGTGTGTGTCTGGAAAAAATGGTGATGTAATGAAGATGGAGGTAAAAATGGAAGTGTGTGAAGAGTTGGGGCGAAATAGTAAAATGTAGCAGATGATGTTATCAATAGAGGCTGCGACAGTTGTCAATATGGCTGCCTAGGTTATCAATAACAACTATATGACTGCTGGGTTGGTTGTATTGTAGATTGATAGTTGATCAATTTTAGTAGAGGTTGGGGCTGAGTGTATGGGTATTAATGTGATTATCTCTTGTATTTCTTTATAGTTATGGTGTTTGAATGATGACCTAGTGAAATGAGAAGTATAAAGTGTATATATTGTTGAGAAGTGTTTGGGAATGGTAGCATGTGTGTTCTGTTTTTATGTTATTCATGCTCTGTTTCTGATTAAGAATGATTATGGAATGCAGACAAAGGTGAAGAAGCAGTGGTGAGAAGGGCTGGTGGCCAAAGGTGAGAATGAGTTGTTAATGTAGGCAGTGACGGTTGTTAATATAGCTGGTAAGATTGTCAATAACAATTGAATGTCTTAAGGAAATATAGCTGCTAAAGTTGTTTATGTATGGGGTGAAGTTGTTAATGACAAGTGTATTGTGCAGGTGGTAAGTCGTAATGGCAAGCTCGTCTACAAAAAATCTAGTATGCTTTGTTCATACCGGAGGAAAATTTGTGAGAAATGAAGCGGTTGGTTTAACATATGTTGGGGGAATTGTTAGATCAAGAATTATCAAAGAAGGTTTAAGTTATGAAGAGTTGAAAACAATGGTAGCATCAATTGTTGGAAAAGACAGCAACAATATTGTGATGAAGTTCACCTTGACATTTGATACAAGCATATTCGTAGACCTTGTAGATGATGAAGGAGTTGAACATTTAATTAAATTCAATGAAGAAAGTGAGCATGTATATGTAAATGAAGGTTGGATACGTTGATACTCATATGGTCTCATATCCAACCATCATTTATCCAAGTTACAATTTGTATGTAAATTATGTTTTCACTTGGATACAACAACCTATGTAAAAATTGTATATGAAGTTATCATATTATGCTTGGGTCATTATCATTATTTTCACTGGTATGCACATGGTGTTGTCATTAGCAACACATGGTGTTGTCATTAGTAGCACATGCTGTTGTCATGACCAGTGCATGCTGATACTCATAAAGACCTGATGTTGTCAACACTAGCACACGGTGTCATCAACACAAGCGCATGGTATTGTTAATAACAGGATCTCATGTTGTCAACACCAGCACATGGTGTTGTCATTAGCATTGTATGGTGTTGTCAATAACAGGACCTCATGTTGTCAATACCAACACATGAGATTGTCAATAACAACATCCTCCTCGTGTTGTCAACACCAGCACATGGGGTTGTCAATAACAGCATCAGCGCATGGGGTTGTCATTAGATGGTGTTGTCATTATCAGCGCATGTTGTTGTCGATATAAGGACCACATGTTGTCAACATCAGACTGTTGTCATTATCAAAAACTACTTATAACCTAGACATATTATACACTTATAAATCACAACTCAATTAACACAGCAGAATTGCACGTAATAACCATTGATTAAATATGAAATTACATAATTTTTTGTACAAATAATTGTCAATGAAGATCATAAACAAGGAATTGTCAATGAAGCTCCTCATCTAGTACAATAAACCTAAGATGCATTCTATCGCAATTTTGCATTCTTCTGATTGACCGCTATCCACTTTTACTCGAGCCTTTTGTGCCTTGGCCATCACTTCTACCTTCTTTGCCTTCTTCTCATCCTTTGTTTTCTTGACCATATACTAGCAATTCATTTTACAGAAAAAGTTGTTAGGATACTAACTGTCATTAATATTATTTATTAGGACCAAGCTGTCCTTCACACTAAATCTAAACTACACCAAAATCACAAGGAGTACATAATACTTAAAGAACATGTGAAATTAATCTCACACTCTTAAAACACAAGGATCAGAACATGATACTTAAACAACATGTGAAATTGGTTTCTCACTAACGTTATATTGTACTACCTTCGAACCTAGTCATAAGAAACAAATGGAAATTAAAATTTAGCTGTAATTTGTTTCTTATAAATAGATCTGGAGGCAGTCTCGTCCAAAATGAGAGATAAAAAGATACTAGAGTTTGTAGCTTTGTCTATCCCATATAATAATACCATGCAACTTGAAAAAGTAGAATTGCATATCAGATATGACTAGTCTTGGCGAAGAACGAGAGGTTTAAAGCCATATTGAAGGTAGATATTGAATAGAAGTTCAGAGAGGTTCAGAGCCTAATTTCCTTCCATAACTCCCAATAGCTTAATCCAATGAAGCAAAAATTACCAAAAACCAGCAAAAAGAATACAAATAATCTACGATGCATGTGTATATCCGGAAAACCCATCTTCTAGAACAACTAAAACAACTCATAAACAAAGTAACAGCATTATAACCCTCAATGCATGATTTTGCGAACAAATTTGATTGAACTTCAATCTCAGGCACCATATCATTGACAAACAATTAACACTTGCAAAACAAGGTCTGCATTTTAAAATCTATTCAGCAGCAGAAGACGAAATATTTGGTCCAGACTCTTCAGCACACAAGATGGATGGATGGGTTTTGGATGGATATTCTGCTGTCGTCCCTGCTTCATCTGCCCCAATGTCTGAAGCTCTTGCTGCTAAAAATCCATCGATTCAACTACAGCGCAACGAAGAGCAAGGAACAAAATTCTGAGATTAAAATGGGCAAATGATTCAAGGCATTGCAAAATGTATTAATTAAATCTCTTCCCTTTTACTATAATCTATACAAATCAATTGCAACCTCTTTGCAATGAAATGGCTAAGAAACGGAAAATTTAACTTTCAAGCTAACAAACAAGCACTCACGTCATTTGAGCTGGGGAGATCAAATGCTGGGGCAGCCGACAAGTCTCCAAAAGCAACGCCATTGAGGGGTTCAATTTGAACAGAAAAGGATTCAAGACCACTGGTATCAAGCTTCGTGAGTGAAAACCTAACAAGAGAGCAGGAAATCATGTTATTTTCGTAACTCATTTTAGGAAAGTGGGGAAGAAATGAAAGAAATCCATCTTTACAATCCCTATAGTCAATGAACAAAGCGTACCGGTTACAAAATGTGATGAGATCTGGGTACAAAATGTGACGCGAGATTTGGGAACAAATTTGTGGAAGAGCAAGGTGGAAGACAGTTATAGCTCCTCACTCCAGTCACTTTCCTGTTCTCCGTCTGACACTCTTCCAACACAAATGAAGATGAAGAGAAACAAACCAGTAGCTTTCCCTTCTCAAGCAACAAGGGCACAATTGTCTTTTCAACTCAAAAATTAATTCTCCAATGGTGCCTTGGGATTGGTGGTTAAATATTGTGAATTTTGGGACCTTTTAATAAATATGTGGTTTATTTGGGATCACACAGTAAATTTCCTAAATTTTTTTCCTCTTTCCTCGAAAAGAACTTGGTACCACTCCCCCTGCAATATTCCAAAAGAGGAAGATTATGATTTATGGGAAAAAAATTTAACAGAAATATAGATTTGATAAGATACCCTGTTAAAAAATTTAATTCGATGAGATATAATTTTTAATGTAGTGATTGACAATGATTTTATTTTTATAAAAACTCACAATGGTGTTTGAGGTTGTTGCAAATCCCTAAAATGAACGTTTAAGTTAATTTTATGCATTTTAAACACAAAATTTTCAGGAAATTTGTATGAAGTAATTAAAGTGGTTGCTAAAATTAAGTAAATCAAGTAAGTAACCATAAAATCATACTCATGACTTCAATATGAGGAGTAACCCAAGGGCATTTAGTTCAGTAGTAAAATCGGCTAGATGACCTTGGTTTCAATCCTATCTTATTCAAAAAGGCACATGACGAGAAGCATCTTTATTGCAAAACTTCGATAGGGAGGAGTTGGTTGTTCGGATAATTGATAATAAGATTTAGAAAAGATGGTTGACAAATTCTTTTTTTGTCCTTCCTGGAGTCTTCTTTCCCTCGTGAGTGTGCATTCCCAATAAGATTGGGTGGGGTTCCGGCGCCTTTCTCTCCAAGCCTTGCTGGAGGGGAGGTCGTCCGGCTTGGGGGTGTTGTTTGGGGTTTTGTTTCCCTGTCCTTTTGTGTTTTGGGTGGGGTTACTATGATTTTTGGGGTTTGGATTGAGGAAGGAGAGGTCGAATCAATAGAGGAGATCATGGGTTCAGATGCAATGCAGAAGGGAAGTCAAAGGCTAGGTGGAGATTTCAGATTCTTGATGCCTATCCCTGATGAAATCTTGACTTTTCTTCGGTTTGGCTTGGACTCTTATCTATGGTTTTTCCCTTTAGATCTGGTGGTTTGGGGTTGGGGATGTGGTGTTGGTCATCTGTGTTGGGGCCAATGAGAAGTTGTTGGTGTTGACGGTGGCGTTTCTTTCTTCACGGTGTAGTTTGTGTGGAGTTTGGAAGTCTGCTCTCCTTGTAGTAGAAAGGTTTATGCAATGGAGGGATTTGATAGAGAGGTTCTTTGAACTCATATCCCTCCGTGCAGACTCTATTGGTGTGTCCTCTATGTTCCGGCGATGGCATCGACAACGATGGCGACTCATCTGTCTCTATGTCTTTGTTTTAGAGTTAGGGTTTGAGTTTGGATGTGTTTTTTGGGCTTTGGGTTGTAATGTTTTGGCTTTTGCTTTTGTGGTTTTTGTGGCTTGTTTTAATTGGGTCTTATTGCTTTTTGAGGTTTGGTACGTAGTATTCTCTCTTAATATATAAATTATTTATTAAGAGATATCACCACAGTTTAGGGAGTGACACTTTATCGTGGTTCCAATCGCGGCGTTTAGGGAGACATCACCACAACTTAATAAAGCTGGGTTGACCTACCTGTGTGGCCAGACTTAAAGGGCTTGCTTGACATGCTCCAATGCCAGCAGGGACAGGCCCCAATGGATTATAAGTTAGATGCCCTACCCTTGGATCGTGAATGAATCCAACCCCTTTTCTAAAATTGTTGTATAAAAAAACTATTTATTGTTGTAAAAAAGAAAAAGAAAAGATGGCTGACAAAGAGTTATAACAATTAATGTATAACAAGAAATGCATCCATGGAGTCTGACAAAGGGGCTCCATCATATATTTGTGCCATTGTTGTTCACCTTTTTTTTCAAAATTCGTTTCGGGTCATACAAATGTCTCACAATCATCAATCTAAAATAATAGAAGTCATCGCTTGCGTCTCAATGGCTTGCTGGTGTGGAGAGACTATCTCAATTACAAAGTCGCATGTTCGAGAC
The DNA here is from genome assembly GCA_025593235.1 of Vachellia pachyceras. Lineage (NCBI taxonomy): Eukaryota > Viridiplantae > Streptophyta > Magnoliopsida > Fabales > Fabaceae > Vachellia > Vachellia pachyceras. The sequence continues at coordinate 4,026 of JANTPZ010095785.1, read as the reverse complement.
GCAGCACCCAAGAAGTCATCAACCGAGCCGACCGTACCTCTCCTGCAGGCACATATCACTGTTTCTACGGAACTTTCAGGTCGGTAGCAAAGTTGGCACATATGGCCTAAGGAATAGGCTCAACTCCCACAAAGAGGTGAGTTCGATTCCCTCTGTCGTTGTGAGGGCTCATTTGATAGGCGATCTCATAAATCCCTTGTAAGTATTCAAAGAGCCCTGAAGCCGTGCCCTGACCTTGGTGGGGGACCGGTGCCGAACCCACCTAAACTTATATGTAGCAAAAAGAAACTTTCAGGTCCGTATACGAATTTAAGGGCTTGTTTGGTGGGGGGAAGGGGATGGAAAATGAATCTCTCCCCTTGTTTAGTTTAAAATTTTAGAGGGAAGGGGATCCAAAATTTGCCCCCCATTCCCTCCCCTCCCCTTATTTTGATTCCCTCCAAATTGAGGTTTTTTGGAGGGAAGCCAAATATTGTGACTAATTTAACCCCATATATTTTATGATATTCCATCCATACCCTTCATGTATAACTTGGTGGTATGAACACTTCTCTTCATGTACACAATATTATCATTACTTGATATGTTATGGATACACATGTTTTGAAGTTAAGGCATTTTATGGCTTGATAATACAAAAGAGAATTTTGGATTGAAAACAAGTTAAACATAAACTAAGTATTGTGAAATGAAACTACATATAAATCCTATTTTTTAATTATTTAAATAAATTATATGATGGAAACACCTTAATAATTGTTTTAATTAATTAAATAAAACAAGTAATTAATTTTCATATGTGAAAACTAATTTAAATAAATTGTATAAGTAAATAATATAAATCAACATATAAGGGCAAAATGGTAAATTTGTTATTAACTTCCCTCTCTTTCCCTCTTAAACCAAACAAAAGATCATTAAAAATTCTTCCCCTTCCTTCCCCTCTAACTAAACTAAATAACGTAACATTATACCCTTCTATCCCCTCATATCCATCCCCTCCCTTTTCTCTTCATCAAACCAAACATAGACTAAAGGCATTCATGTGGTTTCATTTTTTTTTTTTGCCTGAGTTTCAATTTGTTAAAGCTATGGACAATACATAGAAGTGATTAACAAAAAAAAAAAGATTTTCTTTGTGACTGAGGTCTTATCAAGGGCATTATGGACTTTTCAATGGTCTTTCCACGGCTTATTTTCCGAACAAACCCATTGAGGATTTGCTTGTTTGGGAACACCGTTTTCTAAACGGTGCACGTAAGCTAAGACAAAATCTTCTCGAAATCTGTAAAAATCATCTCGAAATTCATTAAAACCATCTTGAAATCCATAAAACCATCTTAAAATCCGTAAAATACCTCAAAATCTGCAAACTCATTTCTCTCAATAGACTTTTCAAACACACACGATGTTATTGAGGTGACAAGCTGATGACTATATATTGGACCCGTTTGGCAAATTGCCATAAGTCACTTATAAATGTTTATTCACATAAGTCGAGACAAATATGTGGAGGAGATTATCTCGTTTTACAAAAAAGTACTGTTAAACGTGCTTATAAAAATAAATCCATGATTACCAAACAGACCCATTCATTATTTTGACCCCACCCACACCCACTGACAGGGCATAGAAAACTTCTGAATCATTTGAATTTTGATGGACTAATGATCAGCCGGTCAAGTAGGGCATTAGCTGTCAGGGGCCCACGCGATTCCCACATTAATTTCTTTACGACCATTTAAATATTCTATCTCCGATTTTTTTTTTTTTTGCGAGAGTGTGTGTTTCTATGTTTTTTACATGTGAATTAATAAGAGTGTTATTGGGGAACATGACGGAACGAGACCTCAAGTATTTAGGAGCACAAGACTTTTCAAGTCAATCGTGTGAATGCTGAACAATATATATATTGAAGTTGAATACTTTTTCGGAAATTAATATGTGGCTTTAAACGAGAATGTTTTTTTTTTACCAACGCTTTAAACGAGAATGTTGGACATTACGTAGTGAGTTGTATATATTATTTATATGATATGAAATTTTGAACAATAGAATATAAAGGCAAGTGAAGCTGGTTGGGGACTAAACGGTCTTCTTGCAGCTTTTTTTTACCTTCTAAAAATAAACTAGAAAGGCAACTTGATTTCACATTCATACAACAAAGAAGGAAAGAAAGAAATTCTCTGAGCATGTGCTTTTTCCTCTTTTAATTATTGCATTGCTTCAAATTGTCCATTGCTTACATGTAATACTTACCACTCGTTTGGAAGTCTAGAGTAAAACTTAGGTTTTAGAAAATAATTTTTACGGATTTAAATGTAAAATCTAAATTTTGAAAATGTGATTATGTTTGGGGAGCTTTGGTTTTTATGGATTCCGTGGCAAAAAGTAGGTAGGAAAGATAAAAGAAAAAGAAAGAAAATGTAGAAAAGATAAAATTTATTAAAAAAGAGTGTGTGATTTGATAAGAAAATAGCTTTTACAAAATCTAGGTTTTAAACCAAGGTTTTGAGAAGTGAAACCAAACAAGCTCTTATATGCAGTTTGAAAAAATCCTGGAAATTAAACACTCACCAAACTCCGGCCTCAAAGAAAACTCTTCTCACGTGTTTACCTCGAAATCTGTAAGATTATTTTTCTAACAGATTCTCAAATAAGTACCATGATCTTTTAAATGGAACGGGCAATACTCAGGTATGACTAAATTATTAAAGCAAAGCATCGGTTAATATTTTTTCTACTCACACCAATGTGTTCAACAAAATGCTGGAGCATCATGATTTATAATGCAAGAGGCTAATAAGTGAGCGAGTTACAGACATTTGATGTTCCAAAACCCAAAACATTTATTTTAATCAAAGACCAAATCTCCCATTTGGAAATAGTTTCGTGTGATTTTCAACCCGAAACAGAAGTTTTGGAGCTGTGCACATTTTTTTCCCGTTTGTCAATACAATAATAAAAAAGTATTTTTACATAAATAAAAATAAATATGTGAAAAAATTATTTCATTTTATAAAAAAATTTAAATTTGCGTTTGAATTGTTGGCAGGTTACAAATGCAATTTTGCTAAGTAGGCGATCTGAAACCGCGGAAAGTATCTTTTCTATGCTTTTATGAAAAGTCTTCTTGATCAGATGGTATCTGCCTCTCAGATTCAGTGGAAACTATTGACCTCCTTCAGAAGGAGGTATCAGATCTTTATGAAGAACTGAGCATGATTAGCGAGATAAAAATGATGCTCTAACTGAATTGGGATGTCAGTTTGAAAATTATTAAGAAAGATGCAAATCAAGCTGCTAATTGTATGGTAAAGAATGTACTTGGTAGTGCTCTTGGACACCACATCCTTAATAGACCCTCTACAATTACTTTTCTAAAGGTAACGGTTGTCACTTAGTTTCCTCTTTTTATTTTTGTTTTATCTTTTATTTTATTTGTGTTTGTATAAAAAAGATGATCTTTGCCTCCTTCGATCATACACATTTAATTAATAAACCTTCTGTAATAAGAAAATAAATAAATAAACCTTCCTCTCACTTCTGTCTCAATCCTTCCCCTTCCTTTAGGGCTTGTTTGGTTGGGAGAAGGGGAGGGAATGTGATGAAAAATGAATCCCTCCCCTTGTTTGGTTTAAAATTTTGGAGGGGAGGGAACCCAAAATATGCCCCCTCATTCCCTCCCGTCCCCTTATATTGATTCCCTCCAAATTGGGTTTTTTTTTGGAGGGAAGCCAAAGATCATGACTAATTTACCCCACCAATTTTATTATATTTCCATCCATGCCCTTGGTAGGCTAAAACGCATCACTTCTCAACCTCTTCCTCTACTCTCTAGAAAAAGTTCAGTTAATCAACACTTTCTTCCCCCTCTGCTCTTTGGGGGTTTTCCTAATTACAAGTTAGATTAAGGTGGCAAGTTAAACATAAATTCAGTATTTTAAAATTAAGTTATATATAAATCCTATTTTTTAATTATTTAAATAAATTATATAATAGAAGTACCTTAATAATTGTTTTAAC
>JANTPZ010095782.1:0-12771 GCA_025593235.1 Vachellia pachyceras | reverse complement strand
TGATCCAAATCATATGCCTCACTTCCCTACTCTTGCTTAATAGAGGTAGGTGTGTTTAACTAAAGTGAAAAAATGATAGGATTTAATTGTGGGTAAAATCTTAAAAAAGCAAACAAATAAATTTTAAGTCATAAATTAAAGTTAACTATTTTATTAATTTTTATGATTAGGTATTAGTTAGTAGATTTTATAATTAGGGAGGGAAGAAGCATAGTTTTCAAGTGAAGGGATTACATTTTTAAATGCTTAAAGGTGCTTCCGACCAAATAGTAATCAAATGGCTTGTCTTGTTTATCGTTATCATGCTTGGCTTATGAGATGCCACTTTGAATTAATATATTCAAAAAAAAAAAAGATGCCACTTTGAATGACTTGGGATGAGACAACTGAACCTTGTAAAAATAAGTGGGACCTTTTCTCCATCTCATTCATGATTAATCCAGCAGACCATTTTTTGATCTAGAATAAGCCACATTCATGGATCTTCTTAACCATTAAAGTTAATTTAAAAAGTTTAATAAATTAATTTTCTTGAAAATCTTAATTTTATGTCCATTCATTTTATAATTGAAAATATTAACATTATGAGAGAAATTAACTCTCTAAATATGATTTAAATAATCTAAACATAAGAGTATCTCTTGTGTATTTACACTATTAGTGATGTTTGAATATGTGCACCCTCCTTTCATATTTAACACTTGTTTTGTATCATGGATCGGAGGGGAGTGATTTTGATAATTTTTTTTTTGGTTGCTTGATAAGCAGAGGGTATTTCAAAATGCCTTTCTATTAGAGATGGGAATCTTCAATCTTTTAAGGCATGAAATTGTTCCATCCCTTTCTCTTGTACATTTTAATGTAGTTTTAGCTTTCTCTGTCCTCCTTTCCCCTGGGAGGCTGAGAAATAAAAATTTGAATGCAGATAGAATGAGAAATTTGGAACAGTCATCATCAAACTGAGTGGTCTGTCAAAAACAGGTATGCATATAACAAATAATGCTTGTCCTTAATATAATAATTAGATAATTAATTTGTATATATTAAGAAAATTGGTTAAGTTATTTATTGTTGTTGATTTTTCTAAAATATCATCCTTAATTATGTGCATTTGAACTAACCTTTGATGGAATATCTTTATTATGTGCAACTAATAATGATACTTCAAAGAAAAATACAAGTTTGATAGATAAAGCGGATTAAGATTTGATATCTATGATTAAAGTAAACCTTTTGTCTAACTTCTATATTTAGAATTGGAGGGAGTGATAACCGTAGAAGCAGAAGAATGAATGAATGAGGCAAGTAGCTAAGGATGAGGACAAAAGACTAAGACGGACATAAGCAATTATGGAGAATGGTCCTTTTTCCTATTAACCACTAATGGAATCAACCCTAATTGGGATATGTTCGGCAGTGAGTTTCAAATTTGAAGCCTTCATTATGATTTTGACAGTGCAAACCTATAATTGATAGCAAGTAAATAGAAAGTTCAATTGGATTGAGAGATTCATGGAGGGAAAGCCAGATGGATTATTTCGATATATATTTGGTGTATGTGACAGATGTATGAGCTCTATCAGCAAAAACTTTGGATCCGATCATCCCAGTAATAGTGTATCTGATCTCATCAAATCTTGCATCTTAAAAGACAAGGCTTTAATAACCACAGACACATTAATTGGATGCCCATGATGAGGACTGTTGGGGAGGTAGCGGTTCATAATAATGCCAGAATGTTGTGAAACATGAGTTTGACTCTAAGAATCCAGACGTAGACATCGTGATAGAGATAACTAAGACCACTTAATAAAAGTTGTCATTTTGAACTATGCCTACTTCAAAAGTAATGAATGTGTAATGTAACCCGTAACATCTAGTTTTATCCATAATCTTGATAATCGATCACCTTTTGGTCTTTACTCATTCTACCTTGTTTCCCAATTCAATTTTGTGACTTGTGCTCATCACCTTTCATTCAACAAATTAATAGAAGGGTAAAGTAGCATCTGGTGCTTTAATGTTATTTTCCTGTAGAATCCAGTACTCTAATCTTATTATACATCTAGTGCCCTGGTGATAGTTTTTTAGAAGCACGAAAAGCATAGTATCAAGAAGTTGAATGCACCAAAAATAAGATTAAAAGGCTGGAGCAACTAGAAAATATCATTAGGGTGTTCCATGCTACTTTATCCAAAACAAGTAAAAGTAAAAAAATTTGGCATTGGATGTGATTTAAGTGAAACTCTTGAAATATTGCAAGAGGACGGACATGAAGGTATTATAAAGTGCTATTCTTATCTAGCGAAACAATGCAACAGCTGGAGCTATACTATGCAAATCAAACCATTTAAGGGACCATCACTGTATGTGTCATACATAAGCCCCAACATAATCCATATATGTTTGAATGCTTCCTATTTATATTCCGATGTCTCACTTGCCATCAAAATCCAGTCATCAAACCTGTAAAAGAACACCCAATCTTGTGAAATTCCGATATAAGCAACGCAGATAAGCCGTAACTAATCTTCCGAACTCAAGATTAATCCAAACCATTCAGTTCACTTCCACAGTTCATATATATACATACAACGGTAAATACATACATTTGGGTTGCATTTAGACTATCGACATCAGATGAACGGTGAGCATTTGCTCAAATTTAGAGGATACTTAGGCCTTCGATTTTAAAGCCAATGGACCTCAATAGCAGTCAGATTTAAGGATTGTTAAAGATTCATGAAGAAAAGTAAGAACTATCCAAACTTACACTATTATTCACCTAATGCCCTCTGCAACTAAAATATTGCGACACCGACACAAAGGGCTAGCTGAATAGTCTGTAAACTTGCAGTATTAACAAAGCTCCTGCAACCATAGATATCTCACTCAGTGATCCAGAAAAACCAAAGAAATTGGGACCAGAATTATAGTTCTGAGACAGCCGAATAGAAGTGAATGACATGAGAACAATTCTATCATGTTCTTCATTATGAATCAAAACAAGGATCAGTAAGGGTGAGAGAGAAGAAAGAAACAACTATAAGTAATAAACAACCTCAATATTCAATAGTCAAAATACTAAATATCGAAAAATTTCTGAGAACCCTTTTAAATGAACTGAAATGAAAATAAAAGAGAGGCGACAATAGATTGATGAATGATGTAAGCATCATGGTCTTACAGTCAAATGTTGTCCAGCTAGAAGGAGGTACGATTACAGAGTCCTTCTTATCGCCATGGACGCCAAACATGCTGAAGAAGTCAGCACTGCCATTCTTTAATGGGGACTTATCAAAATCAACTGATGGGAACTGCCTCCTTACAGAAGGGGTGGTGGTACTTTTTGGAATGTCAAGAGAACCCTGTATTAAAAATTGAAGCTTTAATAATGCTTCCTGGTTTTTCATTAAGTGTGAAGTAAATACTGGAAGACAAGCAAAAGTTGTCAGGGCAAAGCATAATGGAAAGAAAATCATTATCATTCGCAAAATGGGAGGGCAAAAGAATATGACAGGGATCATAACAACGAAGCCGAAAATATGTCAAATAACAGACTAGAAATCTCAGAGTAGAGAAATTTAAATAGGTTGTACTAACATATAGCCAAAATGGTTAAAATCTTTTCATTAGATGGCACTTCAAAATAAAGCCAATAGATCCAAAATCAAATCCTTCCAACGCTAAAAAGAAAAGAAATACATAAAGCTTCCAAGAAATAACATTAGTCCACAAGCTTCCCTTGGACATCATGCAATAAAAAGGCTCATTATATAAATAGCACATCCTTGAACATATATTTGTGTAGTTAAAAACCAAAGAGGTCATTATTTATCCAGGATTAAGTAGACTTTATGGAAACATAGTTACCCCAAGATGTCTTGTCACTGGAGGCAGGATCTGTTCCATGTGGCTTGTAAGAATGCTTTCCTCGAGAGAAAGCCTCCTAGTGGCCCTTGAAAAGCCACCCTTGGGACCATTTGGTGGCACATTCCGATTCAGACTACAGATTATTTCACCTGCTTTTGAAGCTGGATTCACTCCACCAATTTTAGCCCACCTTTTCTCCACATACCTAAAAGATCCTAACCAATTTGAGAACAGAAGAAAATCAAAAGGTAGATGAAAATTTAATCTTCTAGTTTCAAGTAATATCTTTGTCAAACCAATGTATAAAAAGCTTACTTGGAACGAATAAACTTCTCAAGTCCGAATCCAGTTCTATCAAAATTTGGCGGCAGTTCTGCCTCCCAATACTCATTTGACTTCACATTACCCATGACTGTGTTAAACATGCAAATTAAGAAACATGCTCAGTCACTGCTGTGTGAATAATAAATGTGCAATATAAATTTAGTAGCTAACTAGTAAGAGAAAAATAAACAACAAAATTGCTTTTGTCTTATGAGTAATTAGTTTTAACGATGAATTAACGTAATCTTATAACAGAGGCATAGTGGTATACAAATCAGCATAAATATGGACTGGACCCGGCCACTTGTACATTTTAGCACTAATATTGTTTGTCAGAGTTACTCCCTGTGTTCTACTGAAAATGTATTTTTGAATCATAAATTCCACTTATAAAAGAAAGCAAGAAGCAGAGTGTATAGTTCCTTACACTGCATGAAAGAGACTTGTTCTGGCAACCATGTATCTAAAGTTGTAGACCGAACCTAGTAGCAAAAATCAGAAGGCTCAGCCATACTCATTATGTATGCAGACAGAAAAGGCAAAATGTATGAAAAGAACCATGGACAATGGCAATAAATTAAAAAAAGAAAACCAGTTTTCGTTCTTCTTTTCAAGTGAATGTAAATGAACTCTCTAAGAAACCAATAAATGCTAAAACTAGATTATACAGCATAAGTAAGCCAAAGCTAGCATTCTAAAGTGTCTTGTATGTCTAAACTTTGGCAACTAGCCAACCAAGGAAAACAAATAAATAAATCTTCGGCTGCTAGCTTCCCCCCTCCTCAAAGTATATAAGAACTATCACATGAGATACGCTGCATATAAACAGTAGTAATCTAACATTCTGATACAGAATATGCATCAGTAAACACCTTAGGCAATAATAGTTTAAGTGTATTCGACTGAACTACGGCTCTCCCAAAAAGTCCATATATTGCTATCACCAAATTCACCCACTAATTGCATGCATCAACTTCTTATCAAAAGGTAAAGAGCATAGTAATTAGGTATTTAGGTAGCAGTAATTCAATCTCCGCAGTATAGCATGAGAGCAAAAATCAACGACATCTTATTTACTAGCAAAATCCACTAAATGAGAGAACATTGGAAGATAACAGAAAGTGATAAAACCTTTGATATATGCACCCCAAGACTCCGGTGAATTCCAGAACATTGCATGCATATGAAAATTCCTAGATTCACACTTGCCCATCGTGGTGCCCTGAAAATGAAGATATATGTTCCATAAACCATGAATAAACTTCGTCAAGTTCTGATCCATGCACCTATATATAAAATTAAAACTGATCTTCACGAGTAAAGAAGCCTACTAGTATGGTTAAATGATAAAATAACTGGCTATGTGTAAAAAGGGTCAAGTGAACACTATCATCCTGCCCGAGCTAAAGACCAACTTCTTTGAAGGACCTGACTTTAAGATGAAAGCTTAAAATCATTTATAGTTTTATCTGGTGAAAAATTCTATAGAGTACCATTCCAACAGGAAATGTGATTGTTCATTTGCTTCCAAGACACTTCTCCTCATACTATCTTTCCCATCCTAAGTTAATCATCCATATTGAAACAGCAGTTGCTTAGGTAAATTTTCTCATGATATTAGCTCTTTAAATATAACTAGCAGATGGGAAACAAATGAAAGTGAATAAACTTTGGCAGAGCTAAAATCTGATTAAAAAACCATGAATTAGCCAGAACTGCAATAAACACACATTTATTACAGACTCAAATAGAAGAAAAGGAGTCTGTTTCAAAAGGAGCAAGTACGGATAGAACATAAGAATTTAGATATATGTAAGAAAGATAAATGTAAATGATCTATTGCAGTTGAAGTGTTGTGAATATAAACGAAATTGATTTCCTTAACAAAAAAAAAAACACAAGTTTGGGATTGTACAAACTTGTTTTGGCAGTCAGCACACTCCTTGTTTTCGGGCAGCTTAAGAAGACCCTCTAAGATCTGCATATGGTAAGAAACAAGGAGAATAAGATATTTGCAAAACGGAAGTTAGCAAATCTAAACTGAAGTTTAGTCATCTTGATGCCTAAACAACCACAGATACCAACCTAAAAAAATCCAAGTTCTAGCCAATGTCTTGTATGCTATTCACCAGCAACATAATTAAAAAACTCCACAATTTTCTATCTTGAAGCAAAGATAATCATGTTTCTTGAAGGGGACAAATATGTTCTATTCACACTACATTTTAATGTTATCAACAAATACAGTCCTCGCCTTAAATATAAAGGTTAAAATTACTTTTTCGGTCCCTATGATTTGCTTCGAGTTGAGTTTCGATTGGTCCATACTTCATGCTATATGATGCTCATTGGCCGCCCTGACATCCTTGAAATCAACGGGGAATGATATCACAAATATTCGCCTTAAATTATGTGCAAGTTCACATTTTTAATTGATATTCCCATCTCACATAATTGGGGCCACATCAGCAATTAAATCTCCTTGACAGCAAGTAAAATCACAGACTATATTTGCATATTACGCTTGTTTGGGAAGCCATTCTTCCCAACGGTGTACGTAAGCCGAGACAAAACCATCTCGAAATCTGTAAAAACCATCTTAAAATCCACAAAAACCATCTTAAAATCCGTAAAACCATCTCGAAATTCCCAAAATGCCTCGAAATCTGTAAAATCCATTTTCCCAACGGAGTTCCCAAACAAGCACTATGAAACAAATAGGAGCAACCTATACAAGCACCATACTAAAGCTTACTAGAATGATGTACAGATTTCTTTTTCCTTTTATTTCCCATTATCCCATGGTAGCTTCCAAGTGATTAATAACATATATAACTCCCACAGCTCCAAACTAAAATAAAGCTTAACATGAAAGCACTAAATAATAATTAACAGGACATTAGCTTCATTATCTATCAAACACAATATGGCGCCATACATCGGTGATGGACATCTCTTTCTTTACAAGACATTTGATCCGAAGGATTCCACAGTTTTACCATGTGTAGACAGACACATGAATAAAAAACCCATCAAAATGCTGTGAAGGATTTGATTCAAAACAAAATCCAAACCCAAGTTAAGGTAGCCAAGAACAGAACCCCGGAAGGGAGATTTAAATGTTCAAGGGGAAAGGGGAAAAGGGGGAACCTTGGAGAACTTGTCATTGAGCTCCTTCGAGACGGAGGCTTTCTGGTTCATGTTTGGCAATCCTTCACTGCTTTCCGCAGAACACAGAACCGCGCAGCGAAGGGAAAGGCGAAAGCAAAAGGAAATGAATGAAAAGGATGAAGAAGGTTATCTTGAGAGAGAGAGAGAGAGAGAGGGAGGGGGGGCGGCTCAACGAAAATGAAAGGAGAGCCGTAGGAATAGAAGGAGAAGGAACGGTTGGGGAACGGAGGCGAGAGAGAAGGGGATTAAATAAGCGAAACGTTGGCGGGTCCTCCAACAAACGTTTCGACATATCTCTCCCAAAAAGACAAATCATGGCTTCCTCAATCGCTCACGTTTACACTTCGACCTGGTTGTCAAAAGTATTCCAAATTTCAGCTTTACAAGCCAAAAGGAAACGACAAATCTGACACCCTCAAATTCCCCATAATGTAATCCATTAAATACCTTCGGCAGGCAAAATCCGGCATTGAGTGGACTGCACTCCTCCTTTGCCGTTTTCATTTATCTACCTCATACAGGAACTTATATTAATCAGATTTTTTTAATCACTTCAGACGCTACGATAATTATCTATCACGGCTACATACCCTGTGTTGGAATAAGAAACCACCGATTTAGTGCCTGTTTTGGAAGCCATTTTTCTAAACGGTGCACGTAAGTTGAGAAAAAACCATCTCGAAATCTGTAAAAACCATCTCGAAATTCATAAAAACCATCTTGAAATCCGTAAAACCATCTCGAAATTCCCAAAATACCTCAAAGTCTGTAAAATCCATTTTCTCAACGGAGTTCCCAAACAAGCAATTAAGTTGGAACACACGCGACAGTTAGTGGTGAGTTGCATATTATAAATACAAAGCAATTCTATACGCAATAAATATTTTGTAAAGTGTTATAAAATATAATATATAATATGGATGTTCTTATAATTCATATATTTTTATTTATAAATATATTGTAATCAAAATAGATTCAGATCCGATTTATTCAAAAGTGGGTTATGATTATTAGGAGATATTAATTATTAGGGCATTTAATTCTGTTACTCCCACATTGTCTATAAATACCCCTCTCTAGTTATGAAGAATACAATCTGATATCATTTTCTTCTTTTCTCTCAATCTCTTCTATTATTTTTTTCTACTTTCAAACTCCCCCATTTTATAACATAAAGTTGTTAATCTTATAATATTAAAGAAAGGTTATTTAGCATAATACGAAACATTGGCAAAAAAAAAAAGCATAATACGAAACATAAAACACACGTACTTTTTTTTTTGGAGTAACTATATGGCAAATGGTTGATAATAACCCTAAATATTTGCATGGACTTTTAATGAGATGAAAGGCGGATGAATAGATAGCTTCATCGTTTCTGAAAAAAATTCAGGTGCCTGCCATCCAACGACGATGTGATCAAATCATTTAATTTGTCTCCCATGCCAATATGTAAATAATAAGAAAGTCTTTAGTAGCAAATGAGTTAGCACGAGCAACTGAGAAAATAGAAAAAATGATATATTCGATAGGATTTAAAAGGTATGGACTTGATTGTCAATACCCAAGGTCGTTTTATCTTTTTCTTTCTTTCTTACAAAATATATTATCTACTCTCCCCACCAGCGCCTCTTTCTTCCTCCGTTGCTTCAAACTGAGCTAGTGTTTGGATGCAGGGAAAATACTTGCTGGAAGAAAATAGCCGTGACTACAGGATACATCATACTCGAACTCAATTTGCTAAGAACAGCGACGTTAGCCCAGACCAAGGCCAAGTCCAGTCAAGAGAGAAACTAAATTCACAATTATAACGAAGACTTCATTCTAATAATCGAACAGAACAGAACAGAACAGAACAGAACAAGCATGCTTATAAGTGGTACATCAACAAGTCTGCAGCAAACGACTACAAAGTATGAAGATAAAACTAGCAAGGAAACACTAATTCCAAAGTGTTCCATGGCATGTTTATCATTTTGCGGCGCGATAGGGAAGGCGGTTGGGAAGAGAACCCATCAAAGTTGATCGTAGTTGACTTCAGAAAGAAATAATAAAGAAAAACATGGATGCCATACACAATTTGGTCCAGCTGGACAAATTTACTGTCATTGGTTATAGTTATAACTAATAACTAAAAAAATTAATAAAAGAAAAACATTAGACAAATTTTTATCATTAGTTATGATTGTATTGAAGATAAAGTGACATTGAATTAGTACATTTGAATAAAATTAATAATTTTTTTATCAGTTCTATAGGAGTACAGATATACAAATTTGGGAAACAAAGTCTCTCGCCTTTAATGTAAAATATATTGGCAAGTCACTCAAAAACCAGGTTAAACCCCAAAATCTTACCAAAAGAATGTGCCTTATGTGATTTATAGTTGATTAAAAGAACAAGTATCAAAGTCATTGTAACTTCTAACCATTTCACTATTTTATAAGTCTCTGTTACTTGAAGGCCTGATGATGCAAATAATATATGGGGAAAAATCACTTAATGCGTCTACCCATATCTGGATTTTTTCCTTTAAGTAATAGTAAAGCTAGATATTGCTTATGAAGAACAAAGCTGGAGAAAATATATGTAATTTTCTTGGAGGCACTTCAGATCAGAATGCATCGCAAGGCTTGAGAAAATAAAGGAGACTTGAGACAGCTAACTTAAACTGGAGCAAGAGATCCATCATACCTGAAAAATAGTAAACACAACACCCTGAAATCAGTGTGATTAGATTGCACCTTTGCCAAGAAGGTACATCTCATGACTTATTAGAAGAAAGAACTTTCTCCTCAAGTTTTGTGATCTGTGCCGGCAAAAACATAGCATAAATGAGAAAGAAATAAAGCCTTTATCCATGCATCGAACAACAGAAAAGATGGATTCAATTTTCACAGGATTATCTTGATGGATTATCTTTACAGGATATTTAACCATCAATAATTAATAATTATATTGACATAGGAAACTAACGATACAAGTCAACCCTCAACCAAGGGAAATAACAAAAAGTTCTCTCAAGTCTTGCAACATCAATCTTCTAGCAGAATTCAATAGAAGGGGATGCAAATGGTTGTTAAATAATTGAAATACAAGTAGTTTAAATATCTAAATAGTTGGCTCAAAGATCGAATGCCACCTTGAATGATTTAGATCGTTGGATTGAGGGGTCTATATCTGTAGATGCCAAATATGACCTTTCTGCTAAATCAAATTGCTTCAATTCCAAAAGGGCATCACCTTGCAAAGATAAGCCTGCAAGTTCACAAAATATATTTCTCTGACATGCTCCTAAACCGTTGAAAAACATTTCATTCTGGCAGAAACCATGAAATCATAATTTAATAAATCAAATCCATATAAAATATATCAGGTAACAACAAAGAACAACGAAGTTAAAACAAATATTCAAACTGATGATAAGCAAGTAAAACTAATGGTTAGAATATCAGGGTTGCTACCAAAACAAGCATATCCATGCTAATTAAGATCAGTTCTTGAACATTTTTACACTTTTCAAAGATTTGAAGGGCAGAATCCCCTTATGAAAAGATTTATCAAGCTTTTGGCGGAAGACAAAACAAAAATACTCAATGTCACTCAAAACTTCACCCAAGTCAATGTCGTTCCAACATTTCTTCTAGTAGTTATGTTACACCAAAGGACCAATCTCTTGGCTCACCACCAGCGTTCTTTACATGAAGATTGATTCCATTGAAGATGGTTTTAGAGTGTCTGCCCAAAGGGGATTGAAAAGGAATCCAATTGGTGCCCGTCTTTACTCATGCACACAAAGAATCCATTCAACTCAATGTTGCTATGAACTAGGATAATAAAATGGGTATAAGAACTTTGGTTACTGGGCACCCTTAAACAGTTAAGTGTTGCTGATTTCTAGAGAAGTGTTCCATGATACAACCTAAAGAATACATTTCCTTCCAGTGATATTTAATCAACTAAATATCATACATAGCCACCATGATTTGGAATGTCATGAAACTCTGTTTCATATAAATTTTTGTAAGAGAAGCTCACCTCAGCATACTCAGGTGCTAACGCCAAAGCCTCCCGCGCGTCATCAAGAGCTCCAGAATAGTTACTCCATGCCAACCTTACAGCTGACCTGAATGTCAGAAGAGAAAGGGTATGCTTATCATGGTAAACACAGTGGAAATTGAAACTCTTGCAGGACACAATGACTACATTTTACGCGAAATGAAAAGAGGGAAGACTATATTTTCTTATGATTTATAACAAATTGCACGCAAGGAAACAGCAATACATTTGGCGAACTATTTCTTCTGAAACAATTGTCAGCAAAAAAATGCCTATTTTGTTAATGATGATCAAACGAAAAAGTAAAATTGATATGAAATCAAATTACAGAACCATTAAATAGAGCAGAACATCAATTCACGACGATATACAGGAATGCCATAATAAACCATTGCAGAAAACACGTTTTAAGTCTGTGGCCACATACCTACATTTATATATTACATGTATACCACCAAATGGTTTTAATTGGATAGCCTGCACTAATTAAAAACGCGAATGTATTAGTCTCAATCTAGCTTCTCAACTCCAATCTAACCACGTAAAAAATTGAGCTGTTAATCGCAAAACTAATACAAGATTTTCTTTAAAAACGAAAGAAGAAATATAACTTTTCTTCAATGAAAGTCACTAAAACAGTAAACTTCACACTCATGCGTGTAAAGGAGGGAGTGCCTGTGAGAGCAGAAGTTCAGCCTCAGTGAAATTCTGCTTCTCCAACTCAATCTCAGCTCTCTTCCTCAGCGCAAGCGCTTCTAAACTCTTTTTCGCATCATAAGAATCCGAACCTTCTCCCACAGAAACCAAACCCATCATGACATCAGCCGCTCGTGCCGCCGTCCCGCAATGACCAACTAGGAGACCTTCAGGCAGGACCGCCAGGTTGGGACCAGCACCGCACTTGCCCAAACACCTGCATGGTTTGACGGCGACATTTGGGGGAGCAAGACCAATTGTTGGGATTTCTCAAGTATAAAAGTTCAAGATTATAGCATTGCGGAAGCGTACCTGAATTCATGGATGCGTGTGACGGAAGGGTAGGTCAACCAGGTTATTACCAAGGGAAGAGAGGAAACCGACTGCAGATGGGGAAGCGAGACGGCCAAATGAAACCTCTTGGCTAACCCAGGGACCATAGCCCTGAATTTATAGAGGGCCCCGTATTCAGCCCATCAATGAATACGGGCCAGCAAATCGGGTCTCAGTATATATTAGTCCATGACACTGGATTGAGCCCACTTAATTCCTTAAACCTTATTAGATCATTTTATAAATTGGGCCGGGATAAGAAATAACGGCACCCACATATAAGTGAAATATGTGGCCCATTGTTGAATTATTCCA
>JANTPZ010095781.1:0-13384 GCA_025593235.1 Vachellia pachyceras | reverse complement strand
AAGAACTAGTATCAAGTTGTTGAAGTGCCAAAACTTCTAACTAGTCTAATTGTCTAAAAGGGACAGGGATTAGATTGCGTTGGGTGTGACATTATGAGCAGTGCCTGTTTTATCTAATTCTTAGGAGAGCTGTGAGCTGTGATTTGGATACAATTGTGATTGGGCAAGATAAAAATAGGAAATGTTTACATTGGATATCATCTCCCAGTTCAAAGGTCTTCTGCTCTCCCATTTGCCTCTGATACATGTTTTTAAACAATTTTCCCCATAGATTATGTTACTTCCTTTTGGTTTAGTCCATTGCATCTAATTGACATCTCTGGGTTCCTCTTGTAGCTGCCACTCCAAAGCAAATTAGAGAACTCATGCAAGTTGATGGCCTGACCAACGATGAAGTGAAGAGCCATTTACAAGTGAGTTCTTGGTTTTCTTAACCCCCAAAAAAAAAATGGTTCCCTCAACGTGTGAGCTTTTCAGAAACCAACTGATATTGTATATGTATGATCTGAAAATTGAGATTTCATGTATAATAAAGTTTCGATTATAGATTGATATGGTAGTGTTATTGCAGAAATACCGACTTCATACCCGAAGACTTCCAGCTTCCGCAGCCACAACTGGTAACCAGTCTGTTGTAGTTCTTGGGGGTTTATGGATGTCCCAAGATCAGTATAATGACTCCTCCAAAGGTAGGGTTTCAGGGTCTGGCTCTCCCCAAGGTCCCCTCCAGTTAGTTTCAGGATCTGTGGGAGGAATGTCCCAAACTGAAGATGATAGCTTGGAAGATGATGAGGATGATGAAAAATCCAGAGAGCGTTAGATGGAATAGTCAAATCCAAAAACCTGGAAAAAAGATGATGTATAGATATTCTCCGCCTGTCCGCCTTGAATTTTGCAGATAAAAGTATACATGGGAGGAGTTTTTATGAACACATGAGAGAATAGATCTTGAAAAAGAAAAAGAAAAAAGGAGATCTATACTAGAGAGGCTATTTAAATTTTGCAGGATTACCTTTCTTTCTGTTTGAGTTGAGTTTTGAATTGATGAGACTCCAAAATTAAAATCCATTTCTGCACATTAAGCAGGCGTGTTTCCTCATAAAATTCCTTGATTTCTTCCGGTCCTGAACACATTATGATGGCTCAGAAGAAATTAATCCAGTACTCCTGTGGAGTCTCTTCCTTTTTTATCCGAGTACTTGCAAAGACATGGAAAATAATTATCGTCATTTGAAAATAGCTCAGCAGTTTTTACACATATGGCTGGTGATCTGGTGAAATTCTCCATCCATTGTCATTACTTTATCTGTGGAATTGAGATTCAAAATCTGCTTGCAACACCTAGGCTAAAATGGTGCTTTCTATGTGTATATTGTGGTCCATAAGATGAGACTCCTTTGAAAAATTACTCTATCAAATTACTGAAATTATTGCTGATGCTTGTGGTTGTTGGTTTGGTGTCGGGGCGGAAAAACTATTTTGTTTTGTCCTGCAAAGTTCTCCCATTTGCAGCATCTTTTTGGAACCAAAAGCTAAAAACTCTTGACTGTAATTATCAGCACACTAACAATAATTTGATTGTATCAAGGAGATCCCAATAAAGTTTTCTGTCAACAACCAATCAACTCAATCATACGGTTTTGAATCTACTGACCAAATTACGTAGCCTTTAATCAAACATCTTAAACTTTAATTAGTCAAAGTTTAAACCCTCCTAGATTGTATGCTTTTGCCCCAACCCTTGTCATATCCAACCTAGAAAAGAGAGGGAAGAAAAAAAGGCCCTGTATGTACATGAAAAATTCTAAAACATGCATGAGTAATGTAGTAATAATTAATCTTTTATTGTCTAGAATGTTATTTTGCAGAGAATTTCGTGGGACGATAGGTTAGATTTTAAGTGGGAAAAAAAAACAAAGAAAGCAAGCACGGCCATACACACATACTAGATAATTGTAAGGAATTTTTTTTGGATCAGCATTGTTTTTAGGTGGGTGCAAGACAAAACAGTCACCTTCAGAAGCAAAATAATAGCAGAGAATCTTGCAGACAAGACGGGATGAATGAGGGCCAGTGGCATCCCATTTTCAATTATAGCGTACATTATTGTCTGTTCAGTGAAATGCGTGAACGAGTGTACAATATGATAGACGAGAGAACCTCTATCTCTTTCCCAACACTATTTGATTTAGAGGCATATCAGTTAAATTATTAAGCTGGTGAATTGCATTTAAACTCTATTTAAAAAAAGACTTTTAAAGAGAGGCATCTTAATGGAAAAATCTTAATCTATATTATAATCAGTTGTTTCAATACTTAAAAGAATTGAAAAAAAAGTGCTGAGTTGCTTAGAAGATTCTGAGAGAGGGCCTCCTTCTCTCATTATTTTCTAAATCAGGTTTTTTATTAGCTAGTGGCACTCTAAATTAGCTAATGTTATATAGATATATATAATGTGCAAAGATCGTTGTTTCTATGAAGCCTCCAAAAGTGTAGAAGGAGACGTAGAAAGCCAAAAGGCCAACAAATACCCACCCATACAAATTCAAACTTAAGTATTCACCTAACCCTCTCCCTTTGTCTTTGCCTGTCTTTCAAATCTGTGTGAAGTTTTCCCATTCTGTGTGTCTGCTCTTTCCTTGTTTCGGAATCTTTTCACGGAACACTCATAAAACCATTGAGAATCTTGTTCCCAGAGCAAGGGTCCACTAGCTTTCTAATTTTTTTAATCTGAAATTATTTCATTTATCTTATCATTATTATTAAATCTAAATCTCTTGTCAAAATGATCCTCCTTAGTGTTAGTCTAGTAGACATTATTTTATATTTTTACATTTGATCTTCACAAATCTGTCCTTCCTATATTTATAGATACGCTTCTACTACCATTATATTTAACGTTTGAGCTATTTAACTAGCTTAACTTAAGTAGATTAAAGAATTTAAGTGAATCAGTTAATTGTAATGATTGTGATGTGAACTCTTTAAAATACCCTTGTGTAACAAATGTTTTGTAACCATTTGAATTTTATTGTAACTACTATATATTGAGAAAGTATATATATGAATGATTTGAAAACTATGGGAGATAAATTAGACAGAGGTCTTGTACTTAAAACATACACCAACCCCTAAATTAGCTCTTACATTCAAAAAGGAAGGAGCATTATTTAATATGGCTAAAGTATACTTTTAATCCTTTATATTTATATTAGATTTTACTTTAGTCCTTTAAATTTAAAAAGTGCATTTTCAGTCCCTCAAATTTAACGCCATTAATATTTCTCAACGGAAAATGCTAATTCATCAAACTTAATGCTTTTATTTTAAATCTTTTTTATTTTACACAATTTAAAATATCAAATTTATTATATTATTAAATTAAAATTAAAATGTGAATATGTTTTTTCAACGTTTTATTGCACAGTCATCTATTAAATTTGATGAGTCAGCAATTTTCGTTAAGAGAAACTAACCGTGTTCAGTTTGAGGGACTGAAAGTGCGCTTTTTAAATTTAAAGGACTAAAATGAAACCTGATGCAAACATAAAGGACTAAAAGTATACTTTAGCCTATTTAATACAGTGTTGTTCTTAATGAGTGACTAAACATTATTAGAAAATTATAACTTTCTCTTTTTTTCCCTTTAAGATAAACATCTATAAATGCATATATATATATATATATTTCTACCAAGTACATAATCTTAATACTAGAGACAATCCGATTTGAGATATTGTCACATATTTAATACAAATACTACAGTAGAAATTCTGAAATTTAAACCCTAGTTCACTATGTTACAATAAATTAGCACATTCAGCTAAACTAAACCCTCTTCAGCAATTCATTTATGTGTTTACCAAGGAAGAAGAACATTCCCATTATTTGTGCCCGATTTAGTAGAATGGGCCAATGGCTTGTTCAGCCCAGAATATGGGCTGTTCTTATGCATTATCACTGAGCATAAGCCCAACCTTTATTTTGTATTCTACCCCTCCAAAACTCATTTTAAAAAGTGAGAAATGTTCACATTTATTGAGAATAAGATTGTCTTTAATAGAATGGTATATATGCTCAGGGAAAAAAATCATTTTACGCTACTGCGCTATTTACCGGCCGACAAGAACTATCCATTTACGATGATCTGAACTTTTTATGTTCATGGGTTTGGCTTGACAAAGGGGTTCGTCATGTGTCTAAAACCAACGGTGATCCTAAATTGCAGAAGTAATAGATTTTACCTTTCTTTGTTTTGGCATGTTTGGGGAGTCGAATTTACAAACCTGTATGCACATATAAAAATTCTCATAAGTCACAAACAGTAGTATTGAGAATGTAATCTAATAAAATGATTATTACATAACATTTACATAGAATGTTAAAAGAAACAAAGTATTGGTTGAAAACCCAAACCACTTTTTGGCCGCTAAATGGGTGGGAATTCCCATTCTCTTGTTTTCTTTCGGCACTATGCTTCGATGTCCACGAATATCTATATATCAGGGATTGGCCTAAAGAAAGGCATGCATGCGTCTGTGTGTAATAAATAAATGAAATATCATTGGATATATGATTTAAAAAGAAGACACATTCTCTGAAACAATGATAAGCTTTTTGACCCTAGCTTGGCCCCCCCCTAAAAAGCTTCCCCCACTTCACTTTGACCCATCGACTACCACACATTTCACTTGAATCACGGTTTCGCCTCCTTCCTATTCTTTTTTTTTTTTTTTGGACCTGAGCCTCCTTCCTATTCATTCATTCGTTTATCATAGAGAGAGAGAGAGAGACATGTCAAGGAACAATCCACCAGATGTGACGACCTGTTTCTCTCCCAAATACATCATTGCCACCTGGGAAAGAAATGAACCTAAATTTATTTAGGATTTTGCATTTTCAGCATTTTTTTTAGTTTATTACTCTCTTGTTGTTCTCTTTTTAAGACTGGTCTTCATAACTCATATGAGGTGACATTCTCATGCCTGTTTCACCCATCCCTCAGCTCCTTCTAATATAACAGATTCAACATTCTTACTGCTTTTGCTTATTGACTTTCCTTCACCCTTTTCCCCCCCCAAACTCCTCCTTCTAAAATCTGTGAATCCTGGAATATTTTCAGTCTCAGACGCGAACCTTCTCACATGTCCGCACAAGTGACCCAGCAAGACTACACCACCCACACGGCTCACGGGTCGGTCGGACCCGTTATTGCCGTCCTTGCCGTCATCACCGTCCTGGGAGTCATGGCCGGGATGATCGGAAGGCTCTGTTCGGGTCGTAGGGTCATGGGTCACGCCCACTACGACTTCGAGAGCTGGGTCGAGACGAAATGCTCCTCCTGTGTCGACGGCAGAATCGCCCCTCCTCCTCCTCCTTTGCCGGAGGAAAGCGGCGCTGGCTCTCCGGAGATAGAAGAAGAAGAAGAAGAAAACCAAAGGCAGAGCTCGCCATCAGGGTAATTAGTTAATAATCTTTTTGGCGATGGAAAAGTACTGTTCACTAAGATCGTTTACCGATAGATGAATCAGGAAAAATGGTTTTGCATTTGAGTACCTCTTCAGCGCAAAGTTAACTTTTTTTCTTCCCGTTCATTTTCTATTGTGGAGCAACTGAAAGGCTTGTGTTAAACATGATTACTAATATTAGATGCTTTACCATTTGTATTTCATCACCAGCATCTCCGTCAAAAGTTGTGGATTTTCCATTCCCTTCGTGTTTTTAGACAAGTTATTTGACAGTTTCAAAAGTGGGGGAATGCAGCAGTTAAGTGAGTCGCATGCCATATATACATCAGGGGATTAGAAATTGGAGTCTAATCATTATACTCATTTTTATTTTGATTCTGATCTCTTTCTTTCTCTGATTGGAAGAGAAGGCAACATAATTGTTTGGGAATACTGTTTCTTAGAGGGTAAATACATTTCAATATAAAACCATCTCGAAATCTTTAAAAGCCATCTTGAAATTTGAAAAAACCATCTTAAAATTTGTAAAATATCTTGAAATCTATAAACTCATTTCTCCCACTAAACTTTCTAAACACACGCAATGAAGTTGTATGTTTTGTGGGCTAAATGTGGATTCATAAGGAAAAATTCATAAAGTGGCAAAGGAAGACGAGAAAGGTAAGAGGACTTTAATTTGATGCCACTTTTGGCTCTTCGTTGACCCCTCACTTCACTTGTCCCAGATAGGGATGTATATACACAAATACCCACTACTCACTGCCGTTCATCGGCCTACAAATAAACCAGCTCCTCTGGCTTATCACTCACACTTCAACTATTTCAAAAAATAATAAAAAAGGTTTATTACACACACACATTTAAGACTAAGGATAGGTGCAGTATAATAGGACGGCTACTCACGTGGGTTGGTTTGGATGGCGTAGGGCATTTCAGAAAATTGCATGTGCAGTGAAACACACAGCTTTTGCGTATGGCATCGTCTTTCCCTCAGGAATCCAATTTTATATTCCGAAGTGTTTCAGCCGAATTAAAGAGTAGACATTGGTCCATTGGAAAACGGTAGAAATTTTTTTTACCATAAGGAGATTATCTCATTTTACAGAAAAACATTATTTCTTTTTTGGTGTTCAGAAGCTTTGCCAAACACCCAAATTCATTATAATTAAATATCAACGCATCAATTAATAACTTGGACTCATTTGAGAAAGCGCTGTAAAAGTGATTTTACGCAAATCAAGTTAACTATGTGAAAAGAGTTTTGTGTCAGCTTGTATATACTGAAAAAAGTGAAAAAAATTGTATCCAAACATCCACTTAATAATATAATATACACCATTCA
Source organism: Vachellia pachyceras (assembly GCA_025593235.1). Classification (NCBI taxonomy): domain Eukaryota; kingdom Viridiplantae; phylum Streptophyta; class Magnoliopsida; order Fabales; family Fabaceae; genus Vachellia; species Vachellia pachyceras. Next base: position 6,574 of record JANTPZ010095781.1, on the reverse strand, counting down.
TCCTATCAGGTTTAGGTTAGTTTCCAGTTGCTTGGTGAATTGATATACAAATTCTTAATATAAGATATTACTATATTTAATATTTTACAGAACCTTGAATATGATTGGCTTTAAGAGAATGATAATTTTGCTTATAAAATAATACAAGTTCACATGACTACGTCATTAAAAAAAATCGTCAAATCATGTATTTCATAATGTGATGTAAGCATTTTGATAATTAAATCTCAGTTTCATAACAATATACCAAAACTATATTTAGTAATTTTATCATAAATAATAAAAAATTATGATTTATTTTTTATAATCCTGAATGATATACATATATATATATATATTAAAGTCAGAACTGAAAAAACAAGAAACATGAAGTTCAGTGGCGGGAGCTGCGAGAAGGACCGGTAAAGGCCTTCATTGGGCTATATATATTGCTTCACAATGGCCTCTTACAGGCCCAATACTGCATTTCTTATATTCATTTTTTTATTTGATCAAAAAGCTCGCTAACAAACTTTAGTTGTATTCATTTTCTTTTCCTATAAACAATCTTATTTGAGTTAATATTAATATTATGTTTGAATGAAGTGTAAAGGTAAGAAGAGAATTTGGGGGATACTAAGAGTTTTTTTGCATCACTTCCTGAAATCTAGGTTTGATTTCAAAACATAGGTTTTGTCCAAGTATAAATTTTTTTCTGAAAAGTTATTTTGGTTACAAAACCTCGGTTTCAAACTTAGGTTTTCTTCTCTCTCATCTTTCCTACTTTTTCCTTCTTTATCTTTCATCTTTCCAACTTTTTTCCTTTTTTTATTCTTTCCTCTTTCCTACTTACTTTTTGCATCGGAATTCGTAAAAGCTAATAACTTCCCAAATATAAATCACTTTTTAAAATTTAAGTTTTATCTCGAAATCTGTAAAAGCTATTTTCCAAAATCTATTCTTCAAAACCTAGGTTTTACCTCGGAATTTATAAAAGCTATTCTGAAATTATTTTTTGGACTTTTCCCTTACAATACTCTTTCCTATCTAATAATGTTATCTTCGCATAAACGTAAATTTTAAATCTTCGTTTGTCGTATCGTGAGAAGCTAGCCAATTTTGTTAAATCTAACCCCACTAGTCTCATGTTCATTTTTTTGGAGAATCACAGTTAGATCACAACCATGGGACATAATATCTAAAAAATTCTAAGGATTTGACAATTTTATTTGAGATGCTGATTTTATTTAAGGCACTATAGGTTGAGTAATTCTCTTGACATATTTACTTCTACCAAAGACATTTTGAGTCTAACCGTACAAGATATGACATTTGTCTCACTATTACGAGGTTCAATCCCACCTCATACAACATGTCTATTTTTCAAGAAGGATAAAAAATTAAACTCAAACGAGACAACAACATGCCAATCATAATCATCTTCCTATTAGTGATAATATTGTTGGAAGTATTATTAAATATTAAAAATGACACATCTTTTAATATTAGTTCAAATATTAATTTGTTACTGTAGGAGGAATTAACTCTTCTTTGCTAGAGTCAACTTCATTAAATCCTTTTTGGAATTAAGAGTTATGGTCATGGTTTGTCTATATTTGGGCTGTAGTCTAAACTAAAATAAAAGACGTAGAAGTATATACTTGCTGTTAAACTTCAAAAGTGGAGGGTGAGAATAAAATTTGGCCCAAAAAGAAAAGGACAATATAGAAATGGCGGGTCTCTGAGAAAACAATGCCACAGGACGGTTTTGGTTGTACGGGGCACAATTTGGCAAATAAGAATGAGTAGAGGCTCAAAGTTAATGAATTGGCAGGTTTCCGAGAATTATTCCCTCTCCCTCTCCCTCTCCCTCTCCCAGTCCCTCGAAGTCTCCTCGACTCAGACAACAGTCCAGAAGGCGTTATTCTTAGAGCATAGGGGGGCATGGGGAGGCCAAGGTGCTTCTTGGACATAAGCGTAGGCGATGAATTAGAAGGGAGGATCGTGGTGGAGCTTTTCAACGACGTCGTTCCGAAAACCGCTGAGAACTTCAGAGCTATCTGCACTGGCGAGAAAGGCATCGCTCCCAACACTGGCGTGCCCCTCCATTACAAGGTTTGTCATCCTTTTTACTTATCGCTGCTCTTCATGAACATATATGAATTTATTTGCTTTTAGGCTTTTTACGATTTGAAGGAGAGGGCTCCCTTTTCTCTTGCTCATTAGTGCAGTATGCAGATTGACGATATGTGCTTTATACCTTTTTTTTTTTGACTCTGCAGCAAGCGAAATGTTGAAGACTCTTTTTTTTTTATAACTTGTTGAACGGCGAGTTGGGAAAAGTCCGTCACGCCCTTGATTATGTTGACTGCATGTCGGTTTCTGTCTTTCTGCCGATCCCGTTTGTAATTTGAAAGGAAGGCTTTAATTTTTTTTTTGTGCTTTAGGCGACGAAATTTTTTTTATTGCCGTAGTCTTGGAAAAGGGATTCCTTTAACTTCCATCAATGATTCTTCTTTTCTCTTTCAGATTTCACTCTTTTGGCTATAATGCCATGCATTCTCTTTTTGACAGAGCCGTGGCAACTGTTTGATGTTTAATTTCTTTTAATTATTTGATGTCAATGATAAAGATCTGAGCAACAATCGGAGCATATGATATGAGTAACAAGAGTGCTAAAGGAACATAGAGAGATGCTGATAACATATAATATGCCAGACCATGATGCTTCTGTAAATCATTGGTGCACAACTCTAAATTTGTTGTTTGTTAATCATAACTAAAAGTTAAAAAGTAAGTGCATAATCCTTACCTGTAACATATTCTTATATATCTTAAAATTATTGTAGCATTCAGATTATTCATGATAATTTGTATTTCTTATAAATTCGTGATCATAATATGCTAGGATGTGGTGATACATGATTCTATTCTTTTTTTAATGGTCTATTTGTTTGGGGGATCAGTGGGTCATTACAAAATTCTAACTCATTCTCAGCATAATGTGAGCAAAGTTGGATCCTCTTATATGTAGCTTCTTTGTATTTTTTTGGGAATTAAGAGAGATAACATGCTATTTCATGATATGAATACCACATCATTATGCTTAGGTTTAAAAGATATTTTCTCCTAAGTATATTCTTCTGGCATTAGGTTTTAAGTCAAGCATAGAATTCTAAACATACTTTTCTGAATATTCAGGGGTGTTGCTTCCATCGGATTGTTAGAAGCTTTATGATCCAAGGAGGAGATATATCTGCTGGCGATGGTACTGGTGGAGAATCTATATATGGGATGAAGTTTGAAGACGAGAATTTTGAGTTGAAGCATGAAAGGAAAGGGATGTTATCAATGGCAAATTCTGGCCCTAACACCAATGGGTCTCAGTTTTTTATTACTACTACTAGAACTTCTCATCTTGACGGTAAGCATGTGGTATTTGGGAAGGTAGTAAAGGGAATGGGAGTGATCCGTTCGATGGAGCATGTTACAACTGGTGAAGAAGATCGCCCCATGTTTTATGTTAAAATTGTGGACTGTGGAGAAATTCCTCAAGGAGCAGACGATGGAGTATCTAACTTTTTCAAAGATGGTGATACTTATCCTGATTGGCCAGCAGACCTTGATGAAAGCCCTAATGATCTCCAATGGTGGATGAATGCTGTTGATTCCATTAAAATTTTTGGTAACGGCTACTTCAAGGTATTGGAGCTTTATTATAGTCTCTTTCAAGTCTCACCTGCTTCACTTGATGTATATTTTCATACTGCGAAATTGTAAGGATAGAGTATTCATGTTCCGTTGGCCAATATATGTTGTGTTCTTATAATTGTTTAAATCATTTTTCCCCGGGCAGAAACATGATTATAAAATGGCTTTGAGGAAGTATCGGAAGGCTCTAGGCTACCTTGATCTTTGCTGGGAGAAAGGAGTTGATGCTGGTATGCTAACTTTTGTTTGTATTTATTAATTGACTGTATGATGAACTTGCCACTAGTTGACTTTACCTCATCTCAATTTGATACTCTGATGCTAATACCTTTCCAGATAAGAGTTCGAGTTTGAGAAAAACAAAGTCTCAAATTTTTGCAAACTGCTCTGTAAGTTCAATGCCATTACATTTTACATTGAAAACTTGGAAAATTTTTAAATGCACTCTACCTGTAACAACTGATTTAAGTCTATCTTATGTTTCTTGTTGCCCTCCTAGTAATTTTTCTTGATATATTTGCTTTTTAGGCTTGTAAATTGAAGTTAGGGGATCTCAAAGGAGCATTATTAGATGCAGAATTTGCAATACGTGAAGCAGACAACAATGTCAAAGCTTTGTTTCGTCAAGGGCAGGTTGGTATTTCTATTAACGGACCTTTATATCTAAAATATAATGTATCCCACCTTGCAATATGATAAACACGTTGCTTTCATCTTCCCAGGCATATATGGCGCTCCTTGACATTGATGCTGCAGTGGAAAGCTTCAAAAAGGCACTAATATTGGAGCCAAATGATGGTACGGGTCTTATTCATATTTTTTAAATAAGCTGTACCATGTATTATTGATATGTACGAACAGAAATGGATTTAAATGTATTCAAGCATTCAACTTTATGCATAAACTGGTTTTGAGGCTTTAACTGAAGAGAGTGGAAAAGTGAAGTAGTTGTTGATTGCTCACTTGAGATATGGTGATTTTCAGCTGGAATAAAAAAGGAACTTGCTGCCGCCAAGAAGATGGTGAGTGTATCTATAAGTTTAGCAAATCATTCTAGCGTCAAACAAATGCCTATCGGTGTATTTAATTGATTCAGTTTTTTTTTTGGGCAGATTGCTGATAGACACAATCGGGAAAGAGATGCATGTAAAAAAATGTTTCAATAACATTTCTGGTATGTGCCAACTATTTTTGGTGATAGATCGTTTAAGTTTTTAGAATCATCTGCGCTAATTGCTGATGCATTGTTGACAGATTTTATCTTGCCTTGATGCATTTTCCTGACATTTGCCCTTCAGCTTAATGTTTTCAGCAGGGGAAGACAACCTCACCACCTGGCAAATACAGTATAAAATTTGAGGTTTGAGTTCATTGTTGCAAAGTGAGTAGGAGTGAAGCTCCGAAGGATTGAAGGAGAGTGGTTTTTTTTTTTTTTCAAAATGACAGTAATAGCCAAACTTTGTTTTTTGTGTCCTGTTTTTTCTCCTCTTTCTCTGATATAGAAGTTTGTAAAATGACTTTAAACAGTTTCCTGGTGTTGCCGGTGAATGAAAATGCATTATAGGCTTATAGCTTATGGAACCACTAGCAAAGTCTTATCTGATGCCCCTACTCGTTAACGCATGAAGTTGCCCCTCTTTCTTTAGTTTCTGTACGAGCACAATTTAATTTCGTTACAGAAACTCAAGGTAAAATCTGAAACAGAATGTATGGGACAAAATAACAAAAATATTTATTATTTAGTAGAAAAATACGATAGTAAATATTAGAAAGCTAATCTTTATTTCTTGTATTTATTATTTTCTTAAACTGTCCTTATAGCTAGATTTTGTATAATATATAAACCATGTTGATTATATAATGTAAATGATCAAAAGGAGTATTATAGAAAAAATAAATACACAATTTCTATAAGCAATTAAATTTTTGAATTAATTGATCAGCTCATGCACTTAGGACCAAACAATTTTTTTTTTAACCCGTGCAACCTCAAAAGGGGCATCAAAACTAAACATCGATAAATCGGACAAAGGTTTATGATAGCTGTTAATGTTAATTTCCATCGGCTGGCCCAAACCCAAACAAATTAAGCAGACTTATGCCTATTACACGTGAAACATGAGATTTCCTGATCCCTAAGCAAGATTTTATATATTTTTTAACAACCAATACGTAAGAGCTAACAAATGATGGTTTAGTTGATAAGGAATTAACTCAAAAACTCGGATTCAAATCCCCTTTGCCAATATGAAAAGTTATTGAAAAGTGATTTGTAACCACCACTGTAAACCTTAACTGAGCCTAGAGGCATACATCTCCCTCCAAAAAGACTTAGTGTTTTTTAGAATTCCGTTCGAAGAACGATTACAGATTCCGAGGCAAATATGTGAGAGGAGTTTTGTCTCGGTAAGCATAAAAATGGATTTTGAGGATTTTGGGGAGGCCGTTAAACAAGCCCTTTATATTAAGGGGTGGAGGTAGTATGTAGGAATCCACTCATGCATGCACCTGCACGCAAGATATTGATTTCCTAATCAACTAACCAGGATTCAAAATAGAAAATGCAGACTAAATCAAGAATCGCACCTCTGATCTCTGATTTCTGACAGACAGCTATACGATTTCTGTAAATATCCTTCACCCTCAGCTTTGTACAAAGTATCATGTAACGCATATATTCTATAGTCGAAGAGATGTTAAAAATACTGGCAGTCACACGCTCATGTTGAGATCCTTTAAAAAACATAGGAGCACATGGAAACAAAAATGTATCAGCTACAAGTTGTAATCATCTAGCCCCAAGTCTCTCAGCGCATCGGTGGCCGCATCCTTACAGCTGTCATGGCTTTGCTTGGCCTTGCGTATATATTTCTCAACTCCATTA
>JANTPZ010095776.1:0-22365 GCA_025593235.1 Vachellia pachyceras | reverse complement strand
ACTATTATCACAAATCTCAGGAAAATTGGATGGTTGAGATCTTGAAAACTCTCTGAATGTAAACTTGTGACTACTGAAGGCTATGCTATGCTTTATGCCATATGCCTTTGATATGACCGACACAACTTCTATGTTTTTGCAAGGCTTAGTTGATGTGATTTTGTTTAACTTTTTTCTTTCATATGTATAGGTTGTTCAAGATATTCCTCCTCCAATATCTTTAGACACTCCAATGATTCTCATAAAACCACAAGAGGCATGTTCAACAGCAGACGTTTACAGGGTATAGGATTTGAGTGTAACAAACAAAGCATACTTCGCTCTTGGTTCTCTCTATAATTAGATGTTCGACCTTGTGCATTGAATGAAGCCTCATATAACAAGTTCCACCATTCACAGCTTGTGAATAAGGTGGCTTGCTATAGGTTTTAATATTACATAGATTGATAGAGATTAATTTTAAAAATTTTTGATGGTACAGCGCTTAAAATTGGACCAGACTAGTAATGTTGATCCTTTGACGCTGCTGGAAAAGATCTCAAGGAATGGAATATCACAAGATGTTTGTATCAATGATCTGGGTATGTTTCTTGCGGAGTACTTTTAAGTTTTGATGCTTTTTCTTTTCCCTTCTTTTTTCCCCCATTTTAGCTTTACATTTTTATTTGACCCTATTAAGTATTACTCTCGCTACTAAGAGGTGTAATTGTGGAGGTATTAGGAGTCCAATTTGAGTAATCGGATTTGTAACTTAACAGTGATATATAGCATGCCCCTTGATCATGAGTTGTTTAAGTTTGTGCCACTGTAAGTGCAGATTATTCATTTCTATAGTTGACATTCTCGAAGTTTTTACATTTGATCCTGATTTACATGTAGAAGAATCACATAACTAGTTAAGGCTTGAAATCTTCTGTTGTCTTCGAGTCCATTCACTTGTTCATTTCCATTACTTTTCCTTTGACTGTTTTCCTTTCTCTTGCAGAACCCCCAGCATTTGAAGTTCTCCCATCTCTTAAAAGACTGAAGCAGAGAATTTCTGCAGCTGGTCATGGAGAATATGATGCTGTTTTTATGTCTGGAAGGTAAAAGAACGAAATCCTTAATTTTCCCTAATTTTCTGGCTCTATTTAAAATTTAAATATGTGAATCAGGTGATGGAGTTCATCATACATGTACTCACATATGCAATCTTCTCATGTGTTTGTGCAATGTGCGACTTAGCATTCTTTAAGCTTTAGCTCAATTGAACTTGATGTACTGCCATTTTTAATTTTCGATCACCAAATCACATAGAAGAAAACGTTTGAGCATGTAATATATTCTAGCTTCTGGAGTTGCCAAAACTTTTTAAATTCCTTCTGTAGATTCCAATTGTAAGATAACCAAAGAGGTTGCAATTGGACGAATTCTTGGACAGATGGCTCGAAACTAGACAAGGCATATGGCGATTGATCTGACTCATTTATTCTGAGTCTAACATCATAATAATTTATTTTTGGATACATCTTGCATGTATTTTTGGTACAGCTGCCTCATGATTATAAAGAAATCAGCAGTATCCACCTTTTACCGTAAATAATTTAGTTATATTTGTTTTAGCTAGCCAAGCTATGTGAACCAATGAATTACGGATTGTTAATAAGCTGATTGGAAATAAACTTAGAACTTTTTTTACAATTCCTCCTGAGTGACATGTCAAATATCAATTGTCACATACGCCGTGTTGAAATGCATCTGCATACATATCTGGATTAATTTGACACTTTATGCAAATCTAAATTTGAGGACTTGTTACATAAATGACAAGCATCAAACATTGGTTCAGCGATGGCACTAAAGCATTTGATGAGTAATTTACTGTAGGCTTTTCTAGTTGTCGAACCAATCCTATTGGAAATTTGAAATGGCAGGTCAAGGCTTACAGCTTATATTCCAAACTTCTATTTGTTTCTTTCTTAGGCTTACCAAGTAGTAGTATAGTAGTAATTTGTCATAAGTTGGTATTTGGGCATAACAGACACATTACCCCTTTTCAATTATCCCTGTATAATTCCTTGAAAATGATTACTGATTGCTACTTGCTAGCCACTGCTTTTCTTTTAATAGGATATCAATCTTGTGATGTATCAATCCAATAAAAAATCTTGTAATGTAGATAGCCGTCATGCAACTAGCATAAATTTGGTTAAAAACGAGAGTCATCGTACAACTGGATGTGGCTATCTTGATCAACTTATTTTCCCTTTGTAAACATAACTCTGGCAATCATCAAGGACAATTGAGCATATTCCTCCATGGTTTTGGCGATGCTGTTCATGAAACTGAAGGAAGGATCTTTAAACCTCATTTCTTTGTTTTCAGCTGGTTAGATAGGGTTCATCATTGTGAATTTAGACACACTGGCAAGGCTTCAAAATAGTAAAAAGTTTTGGAGGAATTACCAAACATTGTAAACCTTTTTCATCGGTTTACAAAAGCTTTTATTTAAATAAATAGTGTACCAGTTCTCCTGATAATGATCTGGAAGGAAAATCACAGTTCTAGAAAGGAATTTTTTATCTATTGATAATAAAGTCATAAAAAGGGAGCATTGCACTTATATACACATATTCCGTCTATAATGATTTCAATTGTCGTTGCATCTCCTTTGTCGGTACATGCTTTACATCTCTTCTTCATGCTTTCTCTTTATTATTGGAAGTTCTCATTCTTGCCTCAATTTGAAACGTCCGTTCTCGTCACTTTTCAAATCTTGCAGTGGAAGCACTATTGTGGGCATTGGTTCACCTGATCCTCCACAATTTGTTTATGACGAAGATACGTACAAAGATGTTTTCTTGTCAGGTATGCCCTATGAGATTAGGATCCCCCCCCCCCTCTTTTTCCTTTGTTTCCTTGTTTTCCTAGAGTCCCATAAATACACTTGAATCGGCTGGAAACTAGTTGTTTCCTCAAATAATAGATTTGATATCATGGGGATTTCTCACCTAAGTTTTTTAAATTACAGATGCCTATTTTCTCACAAGAGAGGCCAACCAGTGGTACAGAGAACCTACTTCGAGTCCCACCCCTCCATCGTATTCTTCTCGGACTGAGACTGCTTAGTTCGTTTTTTCCCCATTTCCATAAGCCTCTTCATGGTTATATATAATCTGCCTATTGCAATCATGTAATGATGTAAAACTTAGCTCTGCTGCCTTTTCTGCTTTAATTGTCTGCGGCTAGAAAATGATGCGTCTATTCTAGCGCGAGATGCAAGAATCTGGATGCTCTGCTGCTTTACTTCTGTGCTGCTGCAATTTTAGATTTTATTTTATTTCATGAAGAAGATACACAAAATACACTATCTTTTCCCCAAAAATGAATCTATCAACTATTCAGCAATTAATTTTTTTGAAAAAAAATATAAAGTCTGGAGAAACACCAGCACCGCAGTGGTGCTGTTTCAGCAGCAGCAGCAGATGATCCACTTACCAGATGCAAACACTAGGAAGAGACGAGAGGCTGACACTTTCATGTATCAATCCTTTTACCGGAAAGAAAGTGAAAATTAAATTCTATAAACGTGTCCAGAGCCCTATATGCTTAAGGATCCTCCCGATCCTGTGGAAGGATGGCGCTTCTTGTATTGATTATCCAATCATATCAAGAGTAGGTTTTCATTCTTAGCTTGTTTGTTACCGCTTTTTATGATGTATTTTACATGCCCATGCTTTAATAAGGCGAGTGTAAGACTCATAAAGCTTATCATGGAAGTTGAGAATGAAATTTACTAGTTTTATCATTTTCCGATTAAATTCTATGTGCGTTTTTTCTGTGCGAATGAGAAGATGAAAACGATTCTCGGACAATGGTATACCACCAGCAAACGATTTTTTTAGCATAGGAAGAAACATCAAATCCACACACATTTCAAAGGTCTTTCTTTCATTTTTCTTTTATTTATTGAACTCCTCGCCACTCTCATTCTACAGAGATGGAGAATAAACAAACTGTCTGGATAAACTAAAAAGATCGTTCCCTTCAAATGGCGAACTCCACTCCCGGGACCCGGCACCGGAGGTCTCTGCGGAAGCTACTACACCACCATCTTGCAATCCAGGCATGGGAACTAAGCTACCATTTGAGGCTACTGATCTCATTGACGGCTGAATGAGCACCCCAGAGGCATTTGAATCGTAAATATGATGACCAATATGACTATGACCATTCTTCGTAAAAGGTGAAAGACCAAGCCATAATGCATTTGACCTCGGAGATGATACACCTCTATCCAAGGACCAGTCTATGCTGGTGTAATCAAAGTGCATTGATCCACCAGTGCTCCAGTCCACTGGACATGATGCCCCTGATGTGGCAGCCAATCCTGACCCAGAAAAGAGACCTAGAGAAGCGGCAGCAGCTAACGTTGGAGATGTACTTGTTCTATTCCATAAGGTGTTCCCTCGGCTGGTTACTTGGGGATCTACTGAATGATTGCTTGCCGTGACAAATTTATGCTGAGGTTGAAATTGGAGTTGGTGGTACATCTGATTCGAACTGAGATAGTTTGGACTGAGACTTCTAGTGCTAGGAGGGCAGGATAAAAAGCCGTTCGACCTCATTACTTCTGCACTATTAGTTGGATACCAACTGGCAGTCATCCCAGGAGGAGATGAACTCATGCTTGTGGCTGGAACGTGCTTTGCATTTGCAGTTTGAGGCCGCTGCATCACAACTACCGGTTCCCTAGCTGCTCCTGGTTGAAGATTTTTCAAATCATTTCCAGCGGCCATATAACGAACTTCAGTCTTAGAAGGTGTGGGGGACACCTGCAAAGGTGATGCCGAAGAATATGACACAGAAAGATTAGAACTGGCGCTAGGCCACCTCTTATCAGCTGGAATAGTAACCTGGTGGGGTTTCGCCCACTCTGCCTTTGATTGAATTCTTAGAGGCTGAATATTTTTATTACTGGATTCCAAAGATCCTCCAACCATAACTGCTGACTTTGTGTAGTTAAAATCCTTTTCATCCTTCTTTGGTTGACTGGGGGTAAGACTGGGCTTTGTTTGGGGCCTAGCACTCTGACTAGCAACTCCTAATTGCTTACCATTATTAAGAGTAGGTGGATCCCCAGTTTCCTCTGGCTTTGAGGGAGCAGATGGTGGATCCTGTTTCAATTCTCTCAAGGACTCTGCAGCTTTATCAAGATCACCTTCACATGCAACAACTGCTCTTTCAACCTCTTGTTTTGAGCAACAAAACCTAGTTTCCATGTCTGCAATCCGAGCAAGCTCCTCAGATATGTCAATTTTCAAATTACTCCCACCTATTTGTTTATCCTTTTGCTTATCTGCTTCTTCACCGCCCTCAAATAGCCATGCCACCGATTCCTCAACCCTCCCTTCATTCAATATCAATGCCATTGTAGCCTGATCATGAGAAAATCCCATTGCCACAAGCTGTTGAGCAAGGGATTCAAGTTTTCTCGACATAAGATAGCCACTGCAACGTTCATGCAATTCTTGAGCTCGCCTTTCCTTCTGACGTTGATGTTTCCTCTCATTTTTCTGGCGAATTTTTTCTCGCTTGTCATTGTCAGCTCCTGGTACTGTATCTAATCTAACAGGTAGAATAGAACCTTTCTCTTTATGATCCTCAGACTCACCAGACCAACTACCATTATTAGAAACAGAATCATCCTCAGCACCAGCTAACACTGAGCCCCCAGGATGATCATCTGTCTCATCTATGTTCCGGAACCGACCATTAGAATTAATGGGAGAGGTAGAAGATGCTGGTGACATTTCAAGAGTATGAAATGTTCCTGATAATGGGTTGTATGCACTAGCAGGCAAACCAGCGCCTGCATTATTGGGTCCTGGAGATTTTGCAGTTGCCTTGTGGGCTTCCTTGCTCCCCTTTTTGGACTTAGATCGTGATCCAGGAGACATGTCCTTAAAATGCAAATATGGCCCTGCAACAATGAGATATCTAAATTAGCATTTCTCCCTTTGAAAGTAGACCCTGGATTTAGAAGAGTTACAATGTATCATAAGTAAATACAGCTATAAAAGAAAACAACATTATCTCCTTCACTGTGCATAGGCCCGTTTTGGAAAAGCAATGGGGAAGTATTTTTACCATTTATGAGGTTAATTTATCAAGGAGATTATCTCGTTTCACGGAAAAACACCGTTAAATACACGTTTAGTGTCTGAACGCTTTCCGAAACACTGCCTATATTTGGTTAGCACCACCACCCTATATCTACAGATCTCTATTCACAATCAAGCATTCACTTACAAGATGTAAAAAGATAATTGAATACATAGTATAGAAAGAGAGAGAGAAAGTGACAGCAGCACCCTAGTTTAAAGCATATGAAATTGAATCAACAAGAGCAAGGCTATAATAATGAACAGGACAATCCAATAAATACAAATATAGCACAATAGCATGAACCTTACTTAAAATGGGTTTGGAAATGCGAGTAACATATACGGACAAACACATTATTTTTGTCCAATGTTGTACATAGTCAACTGCAACTTACTTGTTTATTATGTTTCTATTTCTGAATAGAAATTCAGCACTGACTTATCATGCATCAAGTTACCAAAATAGGTCCAGAGAACTTGGTTATTAGATAGATATGCAACAAAATGAAGATTCAAGATCGTCCACAAAGTCCTTGGGGATGATAGAAAGAGCCAACTTTATATGAACCAAGGGGTAAAGAATGATTATTGTTTAAATGTTGACACTTTCTCATCAAGGCGTGAAGTTCTTAAAGCCATGCATTCATCCCATGATGTTCTTGCATTCTAGTCATATCTTCACAGCCATATCCTTACCACTATAATCTAATATGCGGCCACAATTTAAAAAAAAAAAAAAGTAAAATTCGTGTTTTTATGGTTGAACAAGGTCAAACAGCAATACAAGTAGTAGTCACATGACAAAAATAATGTATTGAAATAGCAGTATTTCATGAGGGAAAAAAACATGCGAAGTATTTGAATAGAGTACTAGCTGCAAGATACATAATGCAAATAATATAATGGCCATTCTTGTGCGCTTGCATACAACAAATAAGAAACTTATTTAATGTCCATTCTTTTCAAAGAATGATTTACTTATCTCCGCTTCACTTCATATCGTACATAGAGGCAGTAACTTTTTCCCCAAAAAGGGGGAAAACATTCTGCCTGAACAGCCATTCAAGATTTCATTTGTCTCAGTCCCCTCAACCCCAAAATAAATAAATTATCCTTGCATTTCGTTCAATTCATGGAGTCCAAGCTTGCAATTGCATGAACATATTCCAAGAAGCATAAGAAACACAGGTTCCAACAATCAAATAAACGAGATCTTTTCTCTGTTCAAATGATTGTGGGACATTCAAATTTCTCCATATCTCTGATTGTCCATTAAAAGAGAAGCCAATGTTGCAGATATAATATATCCATTCTAAACAATGAATGTACTTTAAACCAAAAAAAACAGAGAGAATCTCAAAGTAAAAACTTTAAAATGAAAAATATAAATAAATTGTATTCATATGTATTGAATAACCATCAAGGATGCCAAAAATGACATAATTACTTCAGACCTTAAATGAAGAAAGTCTCGTACATTCTAGATAATGAAGACCCCTTTGCATATCAATCAAGTTCAACATCAACGTCAATCTTTATTTAAAGAGATGTATATAGCACAGACTTATCCTCTTAAGCTCTATGGCCCACTGGCGTTCAGACATCATGTAAGACCACACTATTAAAATCAGACAAACACTGATTAAAGATATGTAACACTCCCGCCTGCTCACATTGAATATAAGTTGCTTCAATTTAAGACACAAGAAGAAGTGCAGTAGTGAAAAATTAAAAAGGAGGGGCTGACTTTGTCATGTGTTGAGCCTCAAAGCAAATGGACAGGTGAAAACTAATCTTCTAATCAGCAAAAGAACAAATTCATATCACGGAAAAACAACCAGCAGATGGACATAGATAGAGAGAGTATTATAGTGCAACTAAAACTAAAACCAACTGTTCTGCCCCAACTATTTTCCAGAATGTCACAATTATCGGTCTTCTCTTAATTTTCGAAATTCGGCGAGCAGTCATGATACCAGCTATTCATAATACGGACGTTTAACCCAAAAGTTACATCTTTATAGAAAAAACGAATACATTGCAAATAAATGATAGATAAGAATGCCCAGCAATCCACATTCAATTGACATCCTTAAGATTAAAAAGATGCAACCATCCATGAAGAACTAAAGGACAGTTAAAACCACCAAAATTCTCCAGGATCCATTACACTTCATCCCAGCAAGAAAACCATAACAAAAGAGCCAGATTCCCAATTCCGGCGCCGGCAAAATCGACAAACCGGAATGGAGAATCTGAATCGCTAAATTCAAACAACCACACAAACCGAACCCTAAAGCACAATTCTATCCTCCAACAATCAATACAAAAGCTAACTATGATAAGATCATAAGGCGAAATGTAAGGAAATGAAAATAACGACGCAGGGAAGGGAGAAGCGGCGAGCAACTAACCTGAAGTTTGAGAGAAAATAGCGTTGACGATTGAAACAGAAATCGCTGTTGAATGGCAAAATCGTTTAGAAGGTAGGGAAGGAAATACAGTGAGAGAGAGATTTCTCGAGGCTCAAACCAAATTTGGTAGAATTAGGGTTTTGAAGAAATGGAGATCTGGGAGGCCAGGAAAAAAAAAAAACCAGACAGTCTTCAACGGAAGATACAGATTTCCTGTCCTAATGCCGCCTTCCCATTTTCATTACAGCATTTTTTATTTATATATTTCAACATTTTCATTTTTTGTGGTATACACTGATTTTCTTCCCGTTATAAAAAAAATATTTTCTTCCAATTTTGTGAAAATTACATATAATTTTTATATTTTCAAATTTAAATTTCAGTCTAATTTTCAATAGCATTAAGAATATTTTGTTCAATATTATAAAATACCAAATTTCATTTATTGAAATTATGTAAAACATTTAATATTATTAATATGTATTTATAATCTGAATATTTACACTCTGTCCAATCAACAAATATTAAATAGTTAAGATAAAAATATTTAATATACTTTTTTGAAATATATTATATTAAATTAATGAAATTTAATATAAAATAAGTATACATTGCATTTGCTAATTTATCCTTCATTACATCAAAACCAAATATTTAGGTATTTTATTACATACATACTAGAAATATTACTACTCTAGGTTTATATAATGTATTTGAACTTTGAAACTTCTAAATAAATAGGTTTATATAATTACAAAATTTAAAATATTATAAAAATTTTTAAAACATGTATGCTCGAAATTTTTTTTTTTGGCAATTTAAATATTTTTTCACAATCTCAATGTTTAAAAAGGGTATTTTGGTATAAAGCATAAGATGTAAAAATCCATTCTTTTTGGGGGATGAAGTTGGCAAGTTTAGAAGTCAAAATCAACTTTTGGATTCTTAAAAGCCACTTATTGAAATCAAAAAATCATGTTGAGTTTAGCGCTGGGAGCAAATAAGTTTTTCTTCAATTCAATAAAAATAGGCTTTTCTTCCAACATTGTATTATAGTTGAGACTAACTTATCTCCTTTTCAAATTTTCTTTAAATTTAAACCTTCTAAATTTTATTTTTAATATATTATCAAAATAAGTTTATGTGAAACTAAATTTTTATTAAAATATATCTAAATATAAATCATATTACATTAATTGATTTCAACTTGAACTTCAATTTGTAAAAGTTAACTAGGGTAAAAGTTATTTATGTAAATCTTAATGGAACCGTTGGGGGAATATATTTTCACAAAATGTATTTTGTTCAGAATGCATTTGGTAGAATACGTTTATATTTGAATAAATAGATTCAGAATGTATTTATTCTGTCAAAAATGAGTTTTTTATTCAAAATGTATTTAAAAAAAGAATTACCAAACATGCAAATTAACGGACTTTTGAATTCAAAATACATTTTGAACCTCAAAGTTATTGCCAAAACCAAATATTTGCATATTTGAATAGTGATTTACGTGCCTATCTCTCTATTACTTTTAACTATTTGTGGATCCCATGATTTGCTGCTTTTTTTCTTTCACTCATTTTTCCATCACAATGTTGTAATAGTTTTTGTCCTTTTTAAAATAAATTCTAATAAAATAATTTCTTACAGTTGTTATTATATCATTTTAGCATATTTTTAAATTAGATTTTAATTCTTAATAACTAATAATAAACTAATTCTAAAAAAATAGGACAATTTTTTTGCTAGCCGCTGAAGCCCATTGTCCCTCTGGCTGTTTGGAAGATGAAGACATCATGCATCTGATTAGAGGCTGCCTCAATGCCATGAAACGATGGAGAACTGTGGTCTCTCCAACAAAGTGGAATCAATGGAATCTTACACATGAGGTGGGTCAACACCACACCAAACAAATTTCATAGGCAACATTTTTTGGCTACATTTACTTAGACATATGGGTCAATCGATTATTGATGACGTTCCGGCGCTAATCAATAAGGATTTGTTTTTAAACTTAAAGGGGTATAAACTAACGACTTGAAGTTACAACGGCAGAATTGAATCCGTGACATTTAATTTAACTGGATTGATATTTGTTTTGATAAGCAAATGCATCCTTCTTTTCACTGTACAGTTATGTTCGAAACGTTATCAACATTAAATATGGACACTTTTCTCAATCGGAATTCAAAATCGGTTCATTATACTATAAAAGATTAACACATTTCATTAGATTTGGTCGTCGGTGATTGTTGCAGTGACATGTCCTCTTGTCATTGTTTTTTTTTTTTGTGTTGTAAAATATTTCATCACAGCGAGGTTTGATTGAGAATAAGGTGTTAATTATTGTTCTTCCAGTTAAAAGTCTATTTTGTTATTTTCAAAATAATTTCTTTGAAGTATATATTAAACCACGATTACAATATTTATGGTATATAATTATATACATAGTATAGATCAAGATGTCGAAAAAATTTAACAAAAGATATTAGTACTCTGATAGGAATATTAAGCTATATAAAACAATTAGACTCTTCACCAAATTCAGGTAAGACAACAAAATAAGGGGAGCAGGAGCTGTTACGTTGAGGTGGGTGAATGGTTCTCTGGATGAATTCTCGAGTCCCAGAGTACCACAATATATTAGCAACAGTGTTTGTACTGTACCAATAATACAATGCCATGTGTACATTTGGTGGAGTATTCTAGACGCATATTTTACCAAAGATCATTGAGAAAGCTAATTACACAGACTCAACAACAATTTTAACAAAAGGATTAACAAGAGAATTCTAACTTCCTCCCTTTGCTTCGAGCCCTCTTCTACTGTTGGGTTCCAGACGTGCAGCTCCCAAGCTATCTCTCAAATAATAAAATCTGGAATGAGTTAATGGTTTGGTTAAACAATCAGCAAGCTGTACCTGGGTTGGGATATACTGGACTGAAAGTTTTCCTTGTAATACTTTATCTCTCACATAGTGTGCATCAATCTCTATATGCTTTGTCCTAGCATGGCACACTGGATTTGAGGCAATGGCAGAAGCACTAGTATTGTCACACCATATAACTGGAATTCCTTTCAACCTGAGCCTGATTCTGATAGAAGAGTGATTATCCATGAAATCTCAGCTGCTGTATTTGACAAGAAGCGATATTCAGACTCGGTACTCGAGCGTGACACAACTCTCTGCTTCCTAGAAGACCAAGCAACCAAAGAGTTTCCTAGAAAAATGCAGAAGCCACTCACAGAACGCCTATCATCTAGACAAGCTGCCCAATCAGCATCCGAATAGGCCAAAAGATTGAGATACCGAGAAGGTTTGAGAAGAATTCCTAAATCCATCGTTCCTTTTAAATATCGCATGACCCTCTTCATGGCCACCCAATGTTCAGAGGTTGGATTTGACATGTATTGGCTTAGTTTGCCAACACTAAAACTAATATCTAGACGGGTATTGCAAAGATATTGTAGAGCTCCAACTGCACTTCTATAAACTGATGGATCGTCAAGAGGTACACCATGATTAGCAGATAAAGTCCTGCCCAACGCCATAGGAGTCTTCACAGGGGCTGCATGACTCATCTGGAATCTGTCTAAGATATCCATGATGTATCTTCTTTGATTTAAAAACAGACCCTTGCTAGTTCTTTGTAATTCAATGCCCATAAAGTAGTGAGCCGGGCCCATGTCCTTAAGAGCGAAAACCTTGTGCAACTTATGAACGAATAAGTCCAAAGACTCATAATTGCTGCCTGTCACCAAGATATCATCTACATAGACCAATAGGATCACAATCTGTGATTTATCAGCATAGATGAATAAGGATGAATCATTTTGGGAATTAAAAAATCCCCAGCTCATTAGGGTATTCCTTAGCCTGTCATACCAAGCCCTTGGGGCTTGTTTCAGTCCATAGAGTGCTTTTGACAGTTTACATACATGATTAGGACAAGATTTGTTTACAAAACCAGCTGGCTGCGTCATAAAAACAGTTTCACTCAGAAAGCCATTTAGAAAAGCATTATTTATATCAAGTTGTCTGATATCCCAGCCAAAGGAGACAACAAGTGAAAGAACAACACGAATAGTAGTGGAACGAACTACAGGACTAAAGGTTTCATTAAAATCAACTCCAGCTGTTTGTTGAAAACCTTTTGCTACTAACCTGGCTTTAGGTTTGTCTAATGAGCCATCAGCTTTATATTTGGTTTTGAAGACCCATTTGCAATCCATAATATTCTTCTAGCCAGTATAAGGAACAAGTTGCCAAGTTTTATTGTCAATAAGTGCTTTATATTCACTGTCCATAGCCTTCTTCCACAAGGGATGCGCAAGAACCTCAGCTACTGATTTGGGTTCAATCAACCGTAAGGTAGCAGTGCCAACAAAAGGTGCTTTTGGCTTATAGATTCCTTTCTTGCTTCTAGTTTGTATGGGATGAATGTTAGAAGGCTCAGGACAACCAACAGCTTCTGTGACAGGTTCAACAGCTTCTTGTGCTGTCACTTGCTGCTCCTCTGGTGTCACAGGTTGCTGCACAAAATGGTCCGTTACAGCTGGATTTGAACAAGAACAAGATTGTTCATGTTCTCTTGCAATATTTAAGCCTTTAACCTGCAAGGAAGCATCAGAGGAATACTTATCAACATACTTATTTGTGGAAATTGCAGTTTCAAAATTTTCACAGTTGTTGCCTGCATCAGAAACAGGAGAGTAATCTGCCTGAAGATGCTGAAGAGGTACAGTAGCTGTATAATAAGAGATCACATCAGTGGGTTGTGATTGCTTCAAATTAATAAAACCATCAGCAAAAGGAAACGCTTCTTCATTAAAGACCACATGCCTTGAAATATACATTTTCCCTATAGAGCTAAGACATTTATATCCTTTGTGCATACCACTATATCCCATGAACACACATCGTGTACTATGAAACTAAAACTTGTGTTTTTGAAAAGGCCTTAGGCATGGATAGCATGCACATCCAAAAACCTTCAGAAAAGAGTAGTCTGGCTTCCTCTTGAATAGTTTTTGATACGGTGAGAGACCATCTAGAACTGGAGTGGGCAGTCTATTTATGAGATAATTGGCAGTAGAAAATGCCTCCCACCAGTAATGTAAGGACATTTTAGCTTGTGCAAGTAGTGTCAAATCAGTTTCAACAACATGCCTATGTTTTCTCTCAATTCTCCCATTTTGGGCATAAGTGTGTGGACATGGATGATGAAACATAATGCCATATTCATCAGCAAGGGTCTGAAATTTTCTAAACTCTCCACCCCAGTCACTCTGAAGAATCTTAATTCGCCTATCCAATTGGTTCTCAACCATGGTCTTGAACTGTTTAAAGACAGTGAAAGCTTCATCCTTAGATTTCAAAGGATACATCCAAGTATGTCTGCTAAAATCATCCATAAAGCTAATATAATATCTATGTCCCCCAGAGGAACAAATGGGTGCTGGTCCCCATAGGTCACTGTGAACCAAAGCCAAAGGTGAGTTAGCCCTTGAATTTGACAAATGGAATGGTAATCTATGCGATTTACCCAATTGACAAGAGTCACAAAAAGCAAGATCATCTTTATTGATATGATGTAAAACTTTACAATCAGTTAGCACCTGACGCAGAGTCTTACTATGAGGATGACCCAATTTCCTATGCCAAGACTCTAGAACAGTGGCAAAAACATAACTAGGACTCTCAAAATGACTGTCACTACAGACAGGACTTAGACAGACTTTGATTCAAAGCAGCCGTGAAAACAGAACATGGTTGAGCTGATTTGGCGAGCTTATACATGCCTCCACTTGGAACTCCATGAGCCAAAATCTGATCAGTGTGTAGATCCTTCACAAAACAACCATGTGAGTAGAAGTACACATAAACTGGATTAACATCAGTCAATTTCTTAACACTTAGAAGATTTTTGGTCATTTTGGGAACAACTAACACCTCCTTCATTTGGAGAAAGTCAGAGTTAACGCATGGCAAAACTGAGTTTCCTAACCTCTTAACAGCTAGAAGGTGACCATCACCCACAAGAATCCGATGATTACCTGTTGTTTTGTCTGGTTTTGGATCAATGCAGCTTGATGAAGAGGTAACATGATGTGTGGCACCACTGTCCAGGTACCAAGCAGGATCACTCCAGACTTCATTCGAGGTTGTGTACGCAGAGGCAGGTGAAGAAAACTTAGAACCACCGGTCTTTACTCCAGTAGGACCATCATAACTATTGTCATAGCGCTTATAGCACGAGCGCACTTCATGGCCGAATTTTTTGCATAGTTGACACTGTGGTTTGTCCTGAAGGTCAGCCTTGGTTTCTGTATCCCAAGCCCTGAAGGTACCTCGGCCATGAGATTTATTCTTGTAGCCATGACCTCTCCAAGAGCCTCGTACTCTTCTCTGATCTTCCGACCTCACAGCCAAATTTGCAAAAGCACTAGTCGGAGGTATAGTGCTGTTGAGTTGTTCCAATCTAGCCTCAAATGTCATAAGTTTGAGATTCAGCTCTGCCCAGCTGAGGTTATCTTTGTCAGCAAGATATACGACAAGAGGATTGTAGTCTGTATCGAGTCCAAACAGAACTTGGGAGACAAGATCTTCCAGTAAAACAGGACTCCCAGCTAAAGCAAGCTTGTCTGAGAGTGATTTCATCTTTGACAAATACTCCACCATTTTCATTGAGGTTTTCCTAGTGCGCTGAAACTCGTATTTCAACAGCTGAACTCTTGCTTTGGTGTTTACCCCTGCTAAATGTTTTGCGGAGGTCCAAAGTTCTCAAGAAGTCTTGCATTGAGTCAGCTGAGACACAATCTCTACGGTCATCGTACCGTAGAGCCAAGCAAGAAGAATCTGGTCTGTAACCAACCAATCATCAAAATCTGGGTTAGGGATGATGTCGGCATTGGCATCCAGAGTGTATTCCGATGGCACAGCTTGGGTGCCGAAGATGTGTCCGTCGAGACGATGCCCTCGGATGATCAGCAACAACAGTGACTCCCAAAGAAGAAAATTATCACCATCAAACTTTACAGGACTAACCTGGCTAAGAGAGTTGAGAAGAGGAACTATTTTGGTGGAAATGACGGAGGACGATGACAGAGCGGGGTGAGATTGAGGAAGAACAGAGGATGAAGGAGGCGGAGTGATGGAGCTGGTGGCAATGGTCGGGTTTGCAGAGGTGGGTGAAGGCTGAGCAGGTGGGGTTGGATTTTGCTTAGGTGCAGCCATGACGCGTGTCCAATGGCTCTAATACCAAGACAACAAAATAAGGGGAGCAGGAGATGTTACGCTAAGGTGGGTGAATGGTTCTCTGGATGAATTCTCGAGTCCCAGAGCACCACAATATATTAGCAACAGTGTTTGTACTGTACCAATAATACAATGCCATGTGTACATTTGGTGGAGTATTCTAGACGCATATTTTTACACAACCAAAGATCATTGAAAAAGCTAATTACACAGACTCAACAACAATTTTAACAAAAGGATTAACAAGAGAATTCTAACTTTCTTATTAAATATTATTTAGAATACTTGTAACAATAAATATTTTTAAATTATTTTTTTCAAAGTTAAAACTACTTAAATTCTATTGGGAATCAAATATACTATAAGGTAGACATGTTATCTATTTAAAATTAAACACTATTGTTATAATGAACTCTGCATGTGAAAGAATTTTATGACCAAATGTAAAACTACAACTATTACTCATCATTTAATAAAAGAAATAATAACTTTGATATAAAATTTGAAAAAGAAGATTACATTAAGGTATAGTCAAGCCTCAAATTGAAACAAAAACCATCAACACAAAAATTTGATGGCGCTTTGAAGTTAGTATATTATTGCAATAAAAATTATATTTTATTATATGATTGCATGTCAAAATAATTTCAGATGATTATATATCATTAGATAGTAATTTAGCAATGAAGACTATATAACTATAAGAACTTATATTAATGAAGAGAAAGGGCCACTTTTAATTATTGATATCAACAATGTTACGTTGTGCTATACATTATACAGAAGTCTACAATACTTTTTATTGATCAATAGAAACTTGTTAGTGCTGCTGGCATATCTCCTCCTTCATTTCGTATCTCTTGCGCCTATGCATTTATGGTGTTCTGCAAAATTAATAACAACAACAATAAGATTTATCCTACTATATAAAATCAACTACACAAATCTAAATAAATTTAATTCAAATGAAAATGTAAATAAGCTGATTAAATACACACAAATTTCTTACTTGTTGCATTTGGTTGATGGAGAAATCGGAAAACCAAGGTCAATAACACACTTCTTGAGAAGCATTGCCATCAAGTCTTTCTTTATATTAGGGACATGAGAAGCCGCATTCATAAGACATTTACAAGTCGCACATCGATCAGCAGTCGTTAAAGCTTCTTTTTTCAGGGTGCGGAGAGCATGGGCGGACCTACATTAGGTCCAGCAGGTTCAGCCGCATCCCCTGATTTCTAGAAAATTAAATATATATTAGTGTTATGTAATTTATTTTGCATCACTCATTTACTAATTTTGAATTCACTAAATTTTTCTTAAAAATCTCACTTATCTCCTCAAAAAATAATTTGCACCCACTGAATCAGGATTCTAAATCCGCTGTTGATCGAGAGCATCACAACAAATGGCGGACGGCTTAGGAACGTTAACTTTCATGTAGTGCGCACACAAGGTAAAGTTACTATCTCCACATGGTCGCAAAAAATGAGAAAAGGAATATATTCATTGAATGAAATACAGATGATGTGGCACTCTAAGGGGGTGTTTGGAAACACTTTTTTCTCCTTTTTTCACACGTTGCACATAAATATAAATAAAACTCCTTTTACATACTTATCTCGGTTTATGTAAAGTTATTTTTCAATAGATTCTCAAACATGCATAAAGAGTATGTAAACTAAAATCCTTAACTTGCAAAAAATAGAGACACTTAGTGGACTTCATTTTGTATCTCTTCCACATGCGCATTTATGGCATTCTGCAAAACCAATATCAATAACAATGAGCTTTATCCTGCTATGAAAAATTGACAACAAAGATATCAATAAATTTAATTCAAATAAAAATATCAACAAGGAGATACATTTAAGCTGATTAAAAACACAAAAAAAAATTTCTTACTTGTTTGCATTTGATTGATGGAGAAATCAGAAAACCAAGGTCAATACCGCAGCACTTCTTGAGAAGCTCTGCCATAAGGTCCGTTTGGCCCGTTTGACAACCCGAGCCTGTTTAGACGGGCTGGCGGGCTCCGCCACTTTTTTAAAATTTTTTAATTTTATTTTTTATTATTATATTATTGAAATTTTTTTAAAAAAATAATATAACAAATTTACATAAAATTTACTAAGTCTATTTAATTTTTTGGAAGAAAAATACAATACATTTCTAAAAAAATATAATCAACAATGTTTACAATACAAAAACATAATACATAATCAACAATCTCCAAAGTAAGTATGCATTCAAGATGAATAATAAGGTTTAAAATAATATTTGAAAGTAAGTATGCATTCAAGATGAATAATAAGGTTTAAAATAATATTTGAAGCTATTAAAACATTATCATCTTCCTATTAAAACTATAAAAGATTTAATTTTTTAAAAAACTTTAAAAAAATAAAAAAGCGGGCTGGCCCGCCAACCCGCCCTAGCCCGTAGGCCAAACGAACTGATTCATGCAGGCTACTAAAATGGCAGCCCAGCCCGCCCTCAGCCCGCGGGTTGGTGGGCTCAACCTGTAGGCTGAACCCATTTTCCCAGCACTAATATTTCTTGATATCGAGGCCACTACCACACTTTCTTATAATCAAGGCCATTGATTGACCAGATGTGATGTGCCACACCCAGAATCAACCACTTATTTTTAAAGAAAATGCCTGCGTACTCCTGATGTATCACGTTATATATATATATATATGTTCTTTCCAATAAAAAATGTTTCAACTGGATTTTTATATGAATATCATAAATATATGTTATAATTAGCTATCGATAGAGATTAATAACTAAAAAATTTATAAAAAATAATTAAAATATTTTTATTAAAGGGGTATGAATAATATAAGTATTACTTATTTAAACACACACATATAGCCATTGAAAGTGACGGGCGATGTGTTACTTTTCATTTATGGTTGGACATTCAACCTTCATTTCAAAAGGTATTTTTACCATTTCACAAACCGAAGTCATTTGCATTGATTTTATTCATCATTTATTTACTAATAAGGTTAACAAACTTAGAGTTTGAGTAAAGTTGTGATAGTGTAAATAAACTAAAATCCTCAAATTATAAGAGTTTACTTTTATTAACAAATAATTATTAAGAGTATATAATTAAATAATTAAAATATAAAATATGATAATAAATTAGTTTAAACATATTTCAAAGCCAAATAATTTAAAGGCTAAAATATACTTTTAATCCTTTATTTTTGCTCCAAGTTTCATTTTAGTCCTTTAAGTTTAAAAAGTACACTTTTAATCCCTCAAATTTAACTCCGTTAGTTTCTCTGAACGGAAGTGGCTAGCTCATCAAATTTGACTGATAACTTTGCAATAAAATGTTGACAAAATATACTCACATCTTAATTTTAATTTAGTAATATAATAAATTTGATATTTTAAATTGTGTAAAATAAAAAAATTTAAAATAACAGCGTTAATTTTGATGAGCTAGCTACTTCCGTTAAGAAAAACTAACGGCGTTAAGTTTGAGAGACTGAAAGTGTACTTTTTAAACTTAAAGGACTAAAAGAAACCTGACACAAACATAAAGGACTAAAAGTATACTTTAGCCTAATTTAAATTACGTGAATGTTTGGGAAGAACTTCTTCTCAATGGTGCACGCAAGCTAAGACAAAACCATATCAAAATATGTAAAAATATCTCAAAATCCGTAAATTCTTCTTGAATTTTGTAAACTCCTTTCTCCTAACGGATTCTCAAACACATCAAGCATTTATAACTTATTGTACTCAACAACGTAAATTTCTATGAAATTCATATATGAAATCACTGACCACGATCACGTCCAATAAACTAACACCAGTTTAAGAATGCACTGCCACAATTTTATAAGCTAGAAAGGCGAAAATAATAAAAATTTCCATAGTAGATTGATATTTATTATTCAATAATCGTTGGTTTCAAAAATTTCTTTGTCACCACTGTTCCCTTTTCAAGGCACACTGGATTTATATCCTCTCTTTTCTAAAATCTGTGTTCTCTTTTTAGTACAATTCTTCATTTCCCGTGGAGTTATATGCATTCAAATTTAACATCTTATTTATTATCTTCATTATATGAAGAGATATTCTATGTCATATCATTTTCTTCCTACCATATACCATCTTTAATCTTTAATACTACATTTGATTCTTAATATTACTTCCGTTTCTTAATATAAAAATCAGTTGACTTTTTGAGAAGATTAATGCTGCGTTTGGTATATTGGAAATCAAGCCATGGAATTGGAATTGAGGTAGGAAGTGGAAAATTGTGTTGCTTGATTCATGAGAACTCACTTCCATGGAAGTGAAAAATGAGTTCCATGGGTTCCCAGATATATGTATGGAACTGACCTGAGATCCATAGAAATGAAATTATATGACTATTATACCCCTGATAATTTAACCTATTGTCATTTTTGTCCCCTTCCATCTTCGACGCCGGCAACCTCATCTCCAACTCCGACACTCGTCCCCCACTTGATATGACTCCGGCGATCTCCTACCTGATATGGTGTCGACCCTTCTCTTCTTCTGTACTCTCCTTGTTCTTCTTGTTCTTCGATGACGACGCTCTCCTTGTTCTTCTCCGTCGATGTCTCCTGCTCCGTCGAAGGCTTCGGATATGAGAGCGTCAATGTCTCCAGCTCCGTCGAAGGCTTCGGATATGAGAGCGTCGATTTCTCTGGTTCATCCTTCTCTTCCTTGTTGCTTCTCGATAACAGTGCTGGTGGTCAGCGGCGATGGTGGATGACGGTGATGGTGGATGACGGCGATGTAGGATGACGGAGATGGCAGTGGTAGAACTTGAAATGTGACCTTAAGACAGAAGCCGGCGAATGGCAGGGAGGAGTCTGAATCATGTTGAAGTAGAGAGCCAGAGGAGGGAGAAGCTGAATAAAGGGGGTATATTAGTCTTTTCACATTATAAATATAAATATTAAATTAAAATATTACCCACTTCTTTCAACATACCAAACATACTTTTGATCTCACTTTCACTTCAAGTTCCAGTTCTAGTTCCAGTTTCAATTCCATCAAAATCAATTCTGCGTACCAAACAGGGCATAAGGAAGTTAAAGACATTACTTAAAAATATTTATTTATGTATATAATTAATTTATATATCAGTTTATTAGTTGAACATATTAGTTTAAAGAAAAAAAATAAATATAAATACATTTAAATAATGTATTTAGCTTCACTGACCTCCCATATATACTACTTAAAAATATTTATTTATGTATATAACTAATTTATATATATCAGTTTATAAGTCAGATAAATTAGTTTAGAGAAAAATGATAAATATAAATATCTTTAAATAATGAATTTAGCTTCATTAACCTTTCTAACAATAATCAACTAACTCTTATATTAAAGATCGAAAGTAATATAAGAGTTATTTAATTTTTTGGGGATATTATAAAATATAAATATATTATTTTATTAAAACATACACTATTTGCATTAGCAAAAGGTCAAAGAATAGTTCGGTTTGTACTCCCCACACGGATTCATACTTATGTGCTTTGTTGTGGTTACATTGTTAAGAACACAATTATTAAATAACTTGAAAAATCCGTAGGAAATCCAGAAGTTCCAGCGAGAAATTTTCTGGAAAAAAAAATCTTAAAAATAAAGTCTTCGGGGCAAAAAAAAAAAAAGACATTTAGGTCATTACAAATTGCAACGGCTACTTCCTAAACCTAGCCGTTATCGCCCCTTCCAACCCTGCGGAGGTAGTCATATTTTTTTTACCTCTACCCAGTACCCACAGAAACGCACACGATATAATCCCACTGAATCCTTCTCATCTCTAACATTCATTCTTCACTCATCCCTCTTCTCTAGTCGATTAGCTCTCTCGATTTTTCTTGTTTTCTTCTATTATTTCCACTCTAATCATCGTTTTTGCAGGGACTCCTCCTAGATTCGTGATCTTTGTGATCTCTTTTATCTTGTGTCTATTGTTTTATTTTTTCTATTGTATCTTTCTGCTTCTTTTTTTGTTGCGTTTCGTTTTGTGTTTTGAATAATGGATGCAGGTTCTCTGAGTTCTTCCGCAAATTTGAAAACGCAATCTCGTTGCCCTCTTCAGGAGCAGTTTATTCAGAGAAAGAATTCCCGAGAAAATGTAAGAAACCTTCTTTCTTGCATATTTGGGACTTCTTTCTATGGTATTCGAAAATCAGTTGCGTTTTCTGCGATTCCAAATTTCAAGCAATTAATTTGATTCTTGCATATTTGGGACTTCTTTCTATTGTATTCGAAAATCAGTTGCGTTTTCTGCGATTCCAAATTTCAAGCAATTAATTTGATTTTTCTTTCCATCACTAAATCAAGGGTTTGATTTTGAAGAAATTGGGGTTTATGTCGTTTAAAATCTAGTCTCTAATGGCTTTTTTTTTTTTAATTTCTATTCAATTATCACCAGTTGGATAGATTTATACCAAATCGTTCAGCCATGGACTTCGATTACGCACACTACATGCTTACGGAAGGGGCAAAAGGTAAGGAAAATCC